>LPNX010867753.1:506045-521045 GCA_001517045.1 Pseudotsuga menziesii
TATGCATGCTAAAAATTTAGTCTGAGAAATTAACTGTATTATTTTTAAAAATTAATGACCCTATTGACATAGCCTGAATTCACCTAAAATGAATTAAAAAATAGGTAGAAGTGAATGAATCTGATGTCATAATATTTAAACTTATTTTATATATATTTTTTTACAGATAGAAAAGGGCAAGTGGTGGCTTGCTTTGACCGTGCCACAGTCTGATAAGCTGCAGAAAATTAGTTCATCTCGACATGATGGGTTGACATTAACTCAACTCATTTACTTTGTGGATTCAAGGGAGGAACCCAAATTTATTGAGGCAAGGTATAGTGCCTGTTTTAATGGTAGAAGCAAGCAGATTCTGTTTTTAGTTTTAAATGCTGTACCTTATATTTGAAAAAGTTAGAATATTTATGTTAAAGAGAGAAATGTTGAGCTGGAAGCCATTGGGCTTATATTTTGGCTATTCTGCTTTTTATTCATTGAAACTTTATAAGCAAATAATTGAGTGTAGTAAATGCATGTTTGCATCTTCTGAGGCATATTTTAAGTTTATCCTAAAGCCTAGAGGTATTACGTACACTATGTTAGTGAATAGGTCCTGTTTCCTGAAATGATTCTGTCATTTTTATCATCATTTTTCCAGTTGTAGATTGCAATAGAACTTGTTAATTGATTGCAAAATGAAAATGATCATGCTTGTATTATAAAGTCGAATTTGTAAATGGCAGAAGTTACATTAGTTGTCTTAGCATACATAGCTTATGTTGAGCCTTTCCTTCACCATAGTTAACTGTGAGAGCCCCTTAATCTCATCACCCCTAATCAATTACTCTAGAGTCTAGATAATGTCGGCTTCCAGAGTGGAAGAGCCACTCGTTGCTGGTTGCATAAGCTGGCGACAGCTACAACTATTTTTTTTTTTAAATTTCACCCACCGTCGATATAGCGACGGTAAGGCGTTGCTATAGCGACAGAAGAGGCATGGCTTTTGCGATGGAAAGGCGTTGCTATAGCGACGGCTTGGATCTCCATTTTTTAAAAACCTTTATACAGAGCGTGGCTATAGAAACGGAAAGGGTCGTCGCTCTTGCGACGCAAATTAGGGGTCGTCGCTATTGCGACGAAATAGTTTCCACGGAACAAAAAACACTTAGATGTGGCAATACATGGATATTGCCACATTTTTTCCGTGGCAAAATTGATCACTTGTATTAGTGAAGCTTGTCAAAAATGAAGACAGACTCGAGTTGACTTTCCTGAACTTGTTAAAATTTAACAGGAAAGATAAGGAATAAGTTTTCTTTTGATTCTCAGTCGGTGGCAGCATGTCATCCTTGAACATATCACTCTCTGTACTTTCTGATACTCATGTCTCAGTGTTCACTTTCAGTTCAGCTATCACTTCGAGTTTCTTACTCCTCCACTTGTTCGTTATACCTGGGGAATCTGATCATGTCTCCTACATGACAGATAAGTCTAGTTGTACTATCTGTAAAGTTAAAATCTACCTTGGGTCATCTCTGTGTCGTGCTCACTGTTCAAGGATTTATCCCTACATCTGATTTTTACCCTGATCCCATCATTGTCCTATCTGATATTACTTGTGTCTCCCTTCCTTTATCCAGTTCCTAGTCACTCTTGTAGTCCGTTGGAGGATCTATTTCCTTCCTCATCACAATATGGTTTCTCATCAGCACTTCCTGGCGACAAATACCTAGAGTTTTGACGATATTACCTCAGGATTCACTTTCAGTATTGGTAAATTCCTTTGCTTCAGTTGTCAATTATCACCTATTGGTTGACAATCTATTGAATCCTATCCATGTTCGAATTTGACACATCTATTCACATGTCCTAGATTGTACTTATTTTGGATTTTTTACAAATACCTTAGGTTCGTATCTATAACCTAAGTTGTGCAAGACTATGTTGTGTTCACTTACAGAGTTCCTAGATCTTTGAAGACTCATCATTATTGTATATTGTGGCTTCAATCCACCTTTGTAATATACATGGTCTTGAACCCATATCATATGATGTACTCAAATATTGTAAAGGAGCTAGTGTTCTAGTATATTGAACATGACATCCTCAGATATGATTTTGTATATGACATTGTTATGTATTTGTTTCAGGTACTTCCTCTGCTCCATTGGACTTTTGAGTTCTTCAAGATAATGATTATAATGTATTTCGGCCATCACTTCCCTCTGACCTCACACATTAGAGGGAATCTGTTATCATCCCAAATGGCACTTCTCCATCTGTGTGCCAACATTCTTCATGTTGGTACACCAAAGCACAAATTAGGATTGAAGTGGCCAAAACACTATAGATGGGAATGACCTGGGATGCATTACCCTCAAACCATATTTATATATATTTTTTCTAAGTGTTGAGTTGGATACACAACTATATGCATTGCAACTTTCGTACCATACGCAAGTATTTGCATTGCAACCTGTGTACACTTGCATACGTGGGTTTCCTTCTAGCAACTCGCGTGTCATACACAGGTTGCCTATTTAATAGTCCCATACACCTTGTTTCGACTTTAAAAAATATAAAATAATATTAGTTAAGATTATTTGGGTCCTAATACATAACTATCCCAACTATCTCAACCATCCCAACCTTCGAAACTACTCTATTTCCCAAAGTATAAATAGAGGCCTTGGGGTGGGGACTAAAAAATCAATTTCTGTGGAGCAAAGTTATGCTGGTGGTATATCTTCAGAATCTTGGAGCAGCAGAACTCAGATTCCTTTGGTTACAGAGGAGTCCTTGTCTCAGAATTTGGGTTGTACTCTTATCTCATTTATCAATTGTTAATAAAGAGAATTCTTCTTCCAATGTTGTGTTGACTCTATTTCATATATTTTGGTTAATGAATATATTTTATTATATGTTTGATATACTATTCATCTAACCTATGATATATATATGCATGAGATATTACTTGAAGGATTTACTCTTTGCAAGTGAAGAAGGGCATCCCTGGAAGCTTTAGAGAGAAGAGGAGCGAGAGAAGATCAAGCTTGGATCAACCATTGGTAATCAGGTAAGTCAAGAATTTATTCCTATTCCCTTTCCATTATTTGGTAAAGTTTATTGTCTGCAAGTTAGTAGTAAGTTGGTAACCCCAGACCCTAGGTTACAAGGGTGATTTATCCTGAACAACACTATCGACATCAGCTCATCATCCGGGAATTAGTCTTAGAAACAAGTTTAGTACCTTGAGATCTGTATGCCCCAATGACAGATTATATCACTATCGATATAGGTTCACATCATTGACCTTTGATCAATAGACTAGACTGAGTATTCAACATCAAATCATCTATTCACACTCAGTAGCTTTTACTAGGGTACCTTGGGAATCATTAACACTAATGGTGATCTCCCTCGTACTTGTTAATGATTCACATCATTGACCAGTAATCAAGTGGTTTATACCATGTTCGACTTCATATCATTGTAATCACATGGATAGAATAGTACTTTTTGGAAGACGAGACAAAGACCCTGGATATCTGTCAAATAACTCATAGATTTCTCCCCAAGTTGCGATGGAGTATATTGTATGAAGTCCCAGCATGGATCCAGATATGTATGGTCATGGTTGTGCTCAAATTTGTGTTCATTTTGACATACATCTACAATGTATTTCTGGTAGCTATGTCCCAAGTTTGAGTCCTTTTTCACATGGATCTATGTTGTATTCTGGTAGCCATGGTTGTTAATCTCTCTCATGGATCTTCCTTGTATTGGTCTGTGTTCATGATGAGGACACATTTGTTCATGATTCAAAAGTAATGATGTATTGCATGTGCCTAGTTTGTTTATCTCTGATCAAGTTGATTCTTTCCTCGAAGTGATAACTTGATCTTTCAAATCTCTCTCCTATCGCACCCCTCTAGACTCATGCTTTGGGGGGCATTATGTTACACATAAATCTCATCATCAGCATGTGATGAGGCCCTAAACACAATATTTTTCCCTCAATCTCAACTCATGAAGTAAAATCCTGGTCTAGATATCAATCTTGCATATCAAAATCCAACACCACTCCTACCTTTTAGTCAAACAGCATTACCTTCTTCAGCACCGCCTTAAATCTTTTGACAGTAAGCGGTGGCACTACCTTTAACCCTTGTACAAGGTGCAATTCTACCCCTTCACCACTCTTTCATAGTGCATAGGAAGCGATGCCCTTAGTAAAAAGTGAAAAATAAAGGATTCCACGAAGCTTCTCAAAGAAAGTCTTCGTGGCTCCCTTATCCCTACACCTGAGGACCACCTGGGCTTGAGATCCATCCTTGTAGGATCTCCTATCCACCCCACCCATCATTTTCTCAACCATCCCTATCCTCCCAAGTCCTATAAGAGAAGAAAGTGTATTTTTCCTATTAACATACACGAAAAAGGAACTGTGCTTAAAACATGGTTTCATTTTTATGCAAGCTTGAAACCAAAAGGTAAACTTTGCTTAAAAAATCCTATTTCATTTTTAACAAGCTTGACATAGAAAAAGAACTATTCTCAAGGAATGGTTTCATTTTTATGCAAGCTTGAAACCAAAAGGTAAACTATGCTTAAGGTCGGTTTTATTATTTAACGAGATTGAAACCAGAAGTAAACTATGCTCATAAGCATCTATTTCATTTTTTAACGAGATTGACACAAAGAAAAAGAACTATGCTCACTAACATGTTTCATTTTCTAATGAGCTTGACAAAGAAAAAGAACTATGCCCTCATACATTTGTTTCATTTTTTAACGAGCTTGACACAGAGAAAATGAACTATGCTCACCAACCTGCTCTTACCCAACATGATATCTAGAGGTTGGTAGGTTTCCCCATTTCAGATAAGAAGTTAACATATTAATTCCAGTATGATGTCCATAGGTCGGAACCATGCCCCCCATTTTACCTATGATGGGAAGAAGATAACTAGAAGAAGGGGAAGGAATCACAAGAACATGCAGAACATTTAGGGAAGTCTGATTACTTGGAATGATGCGATGGTCAGGTGTAATAAAGGAAAGATGATCAATGGTAAAAATATTACCATCATGGGGAAAATGCATAACTCTAAAAGGTGTAGACACTACATCCTTCATGGTGTAAACATAATCACGTCCAAGGAGGAGATTGAAATATAAAGGACCTTGGATCACCATAACATCAATACAGACAATTTTCCCTCCTAAGGTGATACGTAAATGAGGAAGGATCCCTAAAGGTGTAGTAGGTATTCAATTAAAATCCAGTTTCTGATCAGTGGATGGCCCAAGTTGAGGAAAACCTAAGGCTTGGCAAGCAATTAAGGATAGAATGCTGACAGAAGCCCCTTCGTCTACAATAGTGCGAAGCATCTGCCTAGCGGTAACTTGCACAAATATATGGAAAGGAACACTTGAATGAATACAAGACTCTGTTAGGTTACTCTAGTAAAAGGAAATAACCTTAGTACTTGGAGAGGGTTCTTTCAAAAGAGAAAAAATTTCATCTTGTCGGGAACAATTAGAATGAAGCATAAAAACTTTAGCAGGTTTTATTTCATTCTCTACCAGAAGAGAAGAACAAGACGAAGATTTGGTCAAAGTGACTACTTCAATCTTAAGACTCTTAGATAAAAGAGTGGGATCGAGTGGAGGTGGCGTCAGCTCAACCACTTTAACTTTACTCTTCAAAGGAAGAGTGGGATCAACTACAGATGAATCCAAATTGACAACTTGGAATTTACTCTTGGAAGGAAGAGTGGGATCAAGTGTAGATGAAACCGAATCGACCACTTGGTCAACCAGTGGGGGCTTAAGAGACAACTTACAATTTCCAACTGGAACCCATTGTTGAGCAATAGTAAGATCTTCCAACCACTTAGAAGCTTCATCCATGTGAGGAAGAAGGTAAGTAAAGTGCATGTCCTTACAGAGCAAACAAGGATTTCTGACTTTACCCTTTCGACTCTTAATTACAGAGTCATTGGTTAAGGGGGGATCATCAGTATGATGACCAGAGGATGATGACATTGGTTGTCGAAAAACCTTATACCATTCTTCTAAAAGCAAGGCCAGACCATAACAATCTTTTAGAAGGTGATCACCCTTGAAAATCCTACAAGGAAACTTGGGATTACGCGGTTTTTGGGCGTGTAGATCAACACTCTCCACAGTGGGAGAAGTAATTGGTTGAGACTTGGTTTTTTGTTTGTTTTCTTCTTCTTAATCTTCCTTTTCTTCTTCTTCTTATCCACCTGAGTACTATTACTACAACTTTCAACAGGTGAAGAGGGAGAAAAGGGAGAAGACCCATGTGGTGAAGAAGGCGAGGGATCAACATGATGTTGATGCTCTCATGATGAAGGGTTAAGATTTGAAGAAATTCATGTACATGGGATAATTGGATTAGAGAATAACAAAATAGGTAATCCGATAGTCCATCCAGGAATTCTTAACGTAGCCATGAGAGGAGGACCAACATCCCCATATGGAGGGAAAACAAATGATGTGCTTTCTAAAGGAGTCTCTTGGTTGGTAGCACTAGTACATGTGGGCATTTTTCCCACAGACTTTCGTTGCTATTGCAACACTTGTGCGTTGCTTTTGCGAAGAAAATAGCCCCTTCTTTTCATGGCACTAATTTCGTCACTATAGAAACGCTTTCCACATTTTTTTGCAATTGCGACAAAATCAATTCATCGCCATTGTGACGAACAAATGTCTACTACTGCGATGATAATTTACCGATGAAGGATTGACCGGCTGTCGCTATAGCGAAAACAAGCAATTTTTTTTTAATTTTGCAATGAAATGTTTGTCGCTATAGTGATTGATGTCAAGAAAAATATTAAAAAAAAACAAAACTTGTGTGAAGACATTTTCATTGGTTTAGTGACGAATTGGTCATCGCTATAGCAACGGGAGTTAAAAATTTAACTAAAAAAAAATTGACAACGAAACTTTGTCACTATAGCGACGAACTTCTCTTTCATGTTTCGATGAACTGGCTACACTAGCAATGGAAATTTCCATCGCTAGTGTATCCAATTCGTTGAAACAAGAAAGAGCAGTTCATCGCTATAGCGATGACTCTGCTGTTTTTTTTAAATGACTCCATCATCGTTGACTTTTCAATCATACCTCACATTTGTTAGTATTAACTAACACACAAGTTAAGATTAATTAATGCTAACATTAAATGGGTTAAAACAACATAAATATCCCTTCAATAAATTCCCCAATACAAGAGAAAATAATGCACTTATTCTGCCCAAAATGTGAATAAAAAAGGTTGTCCCAGCTGATTCTTCAATGGCATATCAAAGTTTACTTTTGAAGAAAATTTATATCTATTTAGTGTCTGTTTTCAAAAACCTCAGGAAAATTTAAAAGGAAAATGACCTGACAAGTCTTCCACCTCAATTTAAGGGTATATATTATACTACACAAGAAGTTCTCAATGACACCCAAATGGTCATAACCCATCACCCAACAAAGAAATTGAAAATGATTTTTAATTGGACTTTAAACAAATAGAATGGATGGCCTATAAACTATTGATGAAAACCAACCTCGAAGCTAGAGACCAACACTGCAAAACTTCTTAACAACACAAAACAAATCCAACAAAGATTCAGTTGTTTGTCTAAAACAACATATTTAATCATCCATTTAAGATAGCAATCAATCAAATGACTGGTTGGGAAAAACACAAAAAGAACCAAAAAAAATGCATATACAAATTGAAGTTGGGATAAAAACCCAGAGAACAACTGTAGTAATCCCAGGCCAAAATATGAACATTCCCAAAAATATAATAAGTTACTATTCAGCCAAAAATCAATAGGATGGCCTAAAAATTGTTGACAAAAACCAAGCTCGGAGCCTGGGGGAAGCATTTCTCTGCCTGCTAGACAAAGACAAGCCCAACTTAGAAACAATTCCTTATACATAGTCACATTTTATCAGTGAAAGTCTAAAAATCATAATAACATAACTTAATCAAGCCGGCACCCACCATAGATAATTTTAAACACAAACCAAACAACAACATTTATTACTACAACCTCACATATGCACCCGTAACAAATTAATACAACCCAATGTAATTATACAAAACAATACAGCACCCAGAATCAAATTCGAGGGCTTTTCCTTGAGCATTTTCCCATGATAATAGAATGTACAACATAAAATTATATGTATTGATATCGAATCTAAAATTCTATTCAAGCCCTATTGGCTTCAAAACACTATCCATTAAATTATAATATTAAAAACAAATAATTCAAAAGAAATGTTAAGCCGTGAATAACACCTAGGGCCTTGCCCAATGAGTTTTCCAAATATAAATAAATACACAATAACTGTTTAAATAATGGTGTTTTATCCTATAAAAAATAGTATGCCACAATGGGGCATGTGCTTACCGGGAGAAACATGCTCTCCATAATGGAATATCTTGGAAACATATCACCAAATCATAATGTTAGTGCTTGTTATATATATATATATATATATATATATATATATATATATATATATAACCAACCAAAGAACCATTGCAATGAATAATGNTATACCTAAGTCAAGTACTGAAATGGCTATCACTATAACCACTGAAACCATCCATGCGAACCCTTGCAGGCATGTGACATTAAGAAAGAGGGCTAAAAAATTTAATCATAACATATAAAAATACTTAGTTATGGGAGAACTTAAACCAACTTAGTGTATCACATTTCAAAATCAAATATAACACATCAAGCTAGTTCTTTGTGTTTACTCTATCATGTACTCCCATCAATGCCTCTCCTAAAAGGCATCCAACTTGAGCACACATCAAAATGATCTCAATGAATATAACAACAATGTTGGAAGAAATGATCTCTCACAAATTATTCAAAATGGTGCAAACAATGATAAGAAACTATATCAAGTTTCTACATTTTAAAAGCTACCAACAATCTGATGAAAACCAAATAAAAATATAGCCACATAAAGACACAATCAATTTTGAAGTTTAATAGTTAAATTCGCATAAAATATCTCAAACTACCATACCTTTGGAGGTTTGTGTAGCAGGTATAACATCGATTTACGTGTTAATAAGAAATAATTTCATTATATACCATATATTTCTTCTCCCCTTCATCTCTACCAATATGTTTTTCATACTTAGCCTCATTGAATTATCTTAAAAGTGCCCTAGTGTTGTTTATCTCTTTCTTCATTGAAGAATTTGGGTTGCTTTTGGTTATGTTTGATTCTCTTCCTAACACTTGTGAATCTCAACAATATATGACTAAGAATTAGTATCGCCACTTCAAGCTATGACTGACATCTCTCTCTCGTATAGCCTTTAATTTTGTGCATATTCCAGAAATTATAATGAAAATGTTGTGTTAATCCACCAATGAAGCACCCCTGAATTTAGTGACAGACACATTGTCTCAAGGCTAGGTCTATACACTACTATGGTTCACATATTGCTGATTGAAGTTGGAGGAACCTTATTGTAACACCAATTACTGATAATAAATCTAAAAGGACCTTTGTATATTACACTCTCTTCACTAATTTTTATGTATTTGTTGTAGCTTGTATTGGTGCAATGCTTGATAGTTAATGGTTATGAAATATTAGTACCTTTTATACAAAGTTGTTTGATGCATTTATCATTTTCCATGTGTGAATCATTTCTATAATTAAAGGACACAGCTGCCAGTGTTGGATGTAAATCTATTTCAAGCCTACCATGAAATGGAACATGTGAACTTGATCCCGACGAAAGGTCTATTGTTGAACTATGGTGGAATTTTATGAAACACTTATATCAATAAAGTAAAAAAGTTCTTCAAACTTCATATAACTTGAAACTCTCTATTATGTGCCCACAACTTTCCTATCGCCGATGACCATGAAATGTTCACTTAGATTGTCCAACAATGCAATGCCAACATGAACTGTTTTGGTAGAAAATAGTCTCAATTTTAGTCAAGATGCTTCCCAGAATCTCTTTCCAGTTGAAGATATGAACCCCATTTTCTTGTTTGACATGGATATTAACCAAAGCATTAGGGAACTGCAAATTCATTGCAATAATCCTCCTAAATGAAATCCCATTCCCATTTATATGTTTTGTCCTCAAAATGACCTACAAAATATTAATTTCCTTAAACCTAAAAAGATTTAATCCTAATGACATGTATTAGTTCCCCTTGATATAATCTGGATAACCACCCCAACTCTTGCAGGTTGACTATCTACCCTGTATTGAAAAAAATAGATAATCCTTTTATTCAACCCAATTCATTGTATCTGTGTGGCATACTAACTGTCTAGATGGATTATAAAATTAAATTCAATTTATACCTAGTCCCATGATTTCAAAATTGTAACATGGTCTACTTGTTATCTTTCCATGGAATTAATTGAGGGTTTGATTTTCTATTTGCAGGGCCTGACACATTAAAAAAAATTATGGAAGATAATTTGTTAGAAACAGGTAACCCCCTGAGGTGAAGATGGGTTGCAACCGTTCACTTGTTAAGGTGTATGGGCTGTTAAGCACGTCATGGGTTCAAACCTCGTTGCAGCCTTGAGGGTGCGTTGTGGGGTCAGCGTACTCTCCTGGAGGTTGTAGTGGTAGCGCTCGGAATCAACCCCGTATCACGTGAGTACGAAACTGGCCAGTTGCCGATTCCACCAGATACAAAAAAGAAAATTGTTAGAATTAGGCTTAATAAATCAAAACAACGCTGCATTGGTGAAATAGGTAGTTATCTCTCCACTTATTGAAATGATTTCAAATGATAATTTGAAGTCAAAATTAGCAGCAATTGGAGCACTTCAAATTATTTCGAGTTTACTTGGGAATGCTTTACGGATGATCAAAGATGGGATGGTACATCCCGTCTTGGACCTTATATGCATGCAACATTCAACTGTATTGGCTTTTAGAGAAAAATATGGTAATACCTATGCAAACATTTCTATGCCTACAACATTGGCTGAAAGAGAAAGTAACACAATAATTGCATTGTTGTAATATAATGAGATCATATACCAGCTATTATCATTAATAAATTTGATGCCTCCTTCAATACATGGAAGCATTATTAAAGTATTCCATGCCATTTTTTGTGTACCTTCTACAGTTGAGACTAGCGAAAATTTAAGAGAGGGAGGGTCAATTCAAGTATTGCTTCGCTTTTGTGAAGCAAATTCCTCTAAAATTCGGGTCTATTCCATGAAGTTGTTGTTTATCCTGTATTAGGATGGAGATAAAATAAAATTGGCAGAGCATATTTAGAGAAAAATATATGAAATGTATAGCAAAACGTCTTTCAACATATTCAAATGAAGAAGAAAAAGCTGCTGCAGTTGGATTCCTTGGAAATCTTCCCTTAAATAACAATCATATAATAGAATGGATTCTAGAAGCTAGTACATTGTCTATGATTGTAATTATCCTTTCCTCTGGAAGCCTTCAAATCACTGGTGATTTTGTGAAAAATGAATTAGGTGAAAATACTGCAGAAGCATTACATCGGTTTACAATACCCACAGACCCCGATTTACATCTCAAAGCTGCTAGAGCTAGTGTTATTTCAATTCTTGCAAGCGTTCTTCGATTTGGGACTCCTTTAGCAAAAGTACAGGGCAGCCATTTCACTTGCATAATTTTCAGAGAATTCAAGGAAATTGAGCACACTAGTCAGGAAAAAGAAAGTCTTTTTATGTTTCTCACCTTCTTCTGTTAGGCAATGTAGGGTTCACAGAGGTGTCTGCTCAGTTAGAGCATCTTTTTTCCCTGTTGAGGCTGAAGGTATCATCCCTATAGTTCAAGCTCTTGAAGAGCAAGGAGGCACATCAAAAACTATTCTAGACACTCTCTCAACTTTAGTGAATGATGAATACTTGCAAAATGGTGTAATAGAAATTGAACAAGCAGATGGTATTTAGCCAATTGTTAGATTTCTTACTACTGGATCCACAGGAGAGTAGGAAAAAGTTGTCTGGATTTTGGAAAGGGTGTTTCGGATAGAAAGATACAAGGTGAAAGATGGAAATGTAGCTCAAATTCCTCTTGTAGACATCACACAAAAGGGCACAAATGCATCGAAACGTGTGGCAGCAAAAATCCTTGGTCCCTTGAATCTTCTTAAAACCTGCCTGAAAAGTTGCCCAATGCAAAACAACACAGGTAATCTTTCAGTAATTGTTATGTACATATCCCTCAACTTTGATGTAGATTCCATGCTAGCATGATGAGATAATAAGTAGAGTATAACTAATACTGGTTATTTTGACAACCTCATGTATGTTTTTTGTTGAATGCCTAACTTCTCAGTAGAACAACCAGCACCCTTTGTAACTTCCCTAACAATTATTGCCATATCATTTGGGCATTTTAAGCACCTTCTTTTTCCTTCTAATTGTCCTGTGTGTTTTCTAGGTATCTGAGTGGTTCATGATGCTCTTGTGATTAACATGAAAGATAAACTAGCCTTTTGGCATTTGTTTTGACTCCACTAACTTGTTTTGGCTAGGATGTATCACATTTCCCATAGGAATTGGATTGGATGTAATTTCCAATAATTGTGTATCAATTACGCACTATATAATACAAATATCTAGTTAATTTTACTAAGGCATGAAAAATAAAAGGTGGAAGTTGGAATATAGAAATAAAATTCAAGTAAAAAACTGAACAACCTAACCTATTGCAGCCACAACTCAATATAATGTGTGTTCCTTCTAAGTTTGTAGCTTTTAGAATCATCAAACTCTAGAGTCCAAACAATGATACCGAAACATGGGAAGGACCAACTAGCATCATGAGATAAATTTAAGAAGGAATATATATATATATATATATATATAGATAGATAGATAGATATATAATCAAAAATATCATCCTAACATACAATAAAACTCTTGAAGGGTTTTTCTAGCAACAAAATCTTAGCTTATCTAATCAAATGAATAAAAATTTTCGGAAAGACCTAGAAGTATTGTATTTTTATCATGCGTTGGAAGAAAGCATAAAATGCCAAATATCCATAGAAACCAAGGCAGTTGAAGTCTGGGATTCATTATCCATAGTACATCAATTCAATATGGAACAACTTCAATGCAATCTTCAAACAATGTAATGAAACAAACAATGATATTCATGAAGGAGAGATTGAAGTTGAAAATACAAATTACAATGGAACCAAGATATTTTGATAAGATCAACATATACCTTGTAACTTCCATCATGACATTTGAATGTGATTTTATTATCATTGGATCATGTGTTGGAAGTCATGGAATTGTTCTTAATGTAGTGGAAAATGGTTAATTATTCTCATCAACGGTAGGAGGTCGTTCCATTGATAAAAAAATGATTCTTCTTTCACCAGTGGAATATACTAGTCTTGAAAAGTAAGAGGTCACTACCACATCACCATTTATTAGTAGAGGAGTAAATTATATCATATCAAATAGAAGTTTGGTAGATTTATCAGTTAAAGAGAGACATCAAGCTTTGAGGCCACATGTTTCTCATAGATTGTGCACAAGTTATGCCACGATAGGCCACCATATTGTGAATTGTCATTATATTGAAATAGGAGAAAAGAATCAATGCCAGAAGGAGACAGTATGAAACACATCCAAATTGCTCATATTTATACTATTTTTAGTAAGGACATGGGGATAGAGAGGTGGAAAGAAAATTGGATATGTATTATCATTGAAAGTTTTAACCTTGTAGTTACATCTCCACTTGTCATTATATCTAATCACATGTGGAAATTGCCTGATTTCCTGCATTCTAACAAGAAACACAATTTTAATAGTTTCTTCCTTATTCCTATGTTTTTTACCAAGAAGGATGAAAGCTATGGTTGAATACTTCACCCATTCCTTGTAATACTAAAGAGTTAAGGTGAACCACAAGAATCCAATAGGTAACTTACAACGTCGTGACCTTATAGAGTAAAAGTGAGAAGAAAATTGTCTCAATTTCATGTTGAAATTCAAAAAGTATTAATAGGCTTAGCTTCCAACTTGGTTTTCATAGGAAAATTGAAAAATATATAAAAGACAGAGGCATAATTGCAAATACAAAAATACAAAGTGAATTAGATGTAGGAAGATATTAGAATTCATCAAAGTGGTACATCCAATTTTGTAGGTAACAAGTGACATTCATTTCATTTCCTCACTTGTAGCCTATACTTCTTACCTATGTGTCAATGTCTATCTTACTCAAGTAACACCCATAAACACATGATACTAGAAACACTTGGAGGGGAAGCACAAACTATTGTTCAATATTTCAGAGTACGATGTGGATTGGAAATCCCAGGGAAGCATCACTAAAACTTTCACTAGAATTTATGTTTTTTAGCAATATCAAGGTGATAATATGTAACAAGTTACAAAAAAAATATGAAACAGTCGCATCACGAGGGACTAGGTCAATAAAAACCTTGGTTATATTTGATGTGGGAAATAAGAAAAAGGTTTTGGGAATCAGCCAAATTTTCTTGGACGAAGAGTGATTTGATAACTTAAACTATTCATCAACAATGCTGTAAATATTTTTCTATACAATAGTCTACAAAATCCGCACTATCTCATGAATCTTCAATGAAGTAAAATAAGTTTCATGTTTTTTTATTATAAAATTCCTAGATTAGGAAGCAACTCGAACATAACCCAGTAATTTCCAAATTGCAACGACAACATAGATTTGCCAGAAGTTATTTTGTGCTTATTGGAATACTTTGGTTGTCAAAATATAAGAAGAGTAATAGCTGGAAGATTAAACATGGGAAAGGACGCAACTGCAATGCAATGCAACAGTAGTGACCCTCACCTCACATAGAGAGTGAGAGGAAAATTCATGAGAAGAGAAGTTCAGATTTTAAACTATATTATGAACACAGTCTTTTCATCTTTTCCATACTAGTATAAATCCATGCTAAATAAAGATTTCTTCTG
>LPNX010867753.1:526045-608293 GCA_001517045.1 Pseudotsuga menziesii
TTCAAATCACCACAACTCACTATATACTATAGGGTCCAACAATAGAGTGTTACAAGGAGGATTAGTTTTAGGATTATTAATCCTCCCTTGGTCAAATGTCTATTATATTAATTTTCCCTAACTTAGGAACCTTAATGAATTAATTGGTTCCACTAGTACAATTGGGTCCAATTGACCTAATGGGGACACATGTACCAGTCACTGGAGTGCGGGGAACAATGCTAGAGGTTACCTGCCACTTACTACATGTGCATGCATTGGTTTGGGAGACTCCTAGACCAATCCCTACATTTTAGGAGGCACTGGGAGTCCCTACACCAACCTAATTCAGTTAGTTGGAGTTAGTGTTAGTTAGTCTCAGTTATCCCTCAGTTACTTTCGGTTAGTTCACAAACAGTTAGCTAGCACATGTATTGCATGGATAATGCATGGTTGCATGTGGATTAGGTGACTTTTCCCACCTACCACACTCAGTTGCACTGTGTTAAATAGATGTCACTGTTTGTTTGAGTTGGTTGGACATCTGGAAGTTGATTTTGGAATTCAATATAGATTGAGAGACCATGAGTTAGAGATTCAGTTAGATACAATCATATACACTTGGGAGATTTGAATTCATATCCCATGCATTTGAATTATTCCTATGTAAACTATTGTAACATTGGATATTATTATTGTGAATGATACTG
This sequence comes from Pseudotsuga menziesii, assembly GCA_001517045.1. Taxonomy (NCBI): domain Eukaryota; kingdom Viridiplantae; phylum Streptophyta; class Pinopsida; order Pinales; family Pinaceae; genus Pseudotsuga; species Pseudotsuga menziesii. Next base: position 526,735 of record LPNX010867753.1, read on the forward strand.
TAAATTCTTAAGCAATACTTGTATGTTTCCCATGTGGTTTGTTTTGTTCAGTTTTTATCTTCATTCTCCAATCATTTTCTGCAAACATTATTAGAAATATCTTCTTAAAGATCTAAATGGCATTCAAATTCTAATATGGTATCAAAGCCTTCTCAGGAAGGTTTGATGCTTGTTTCTCCCCATCGACCATCAGAAGCAATTGGGTTTCCATAGAAGTCCCCTATGATGATTTGCTAGCTCTGGATTTATTCAAAGCAATGAAGAGGGCATGACGGACCTTGAAAACATGTTCATGTTGGGAGGAAAATCATGATTCTAATAGTTCATATTTTTTAGTGTGTTATTGCAGTGAAATTTATAGGTGCTACGTATCTTGTGTGAAGTTTTGCAGTACTTCCAGCCGGAGCAAATATGAGTTCTCAAACTCCTAAACCATGGATCCTCACAACTTCCAATTGTATTGATTGGAGGATCAATATACAGCTGACCTTGTGCAAGCATGGCTACCACAGGATCATACATGGATGGGAGCCTGAGCCTCATCAACCGGTAGAGCAGAACAAGTTTTTGAACCTTTATGATGAAGGATTCGTGTACTTATGTACTTATATCTCTAAAGATCTCCTCTTCCACCTAGAAGGCTTGAGGACTCCCAGAGAATCCTGGGAAAAACTTGATAGCTTGTTTAACAAACAATATGAGTTTTGGGGACACATTCTGGAGAATGAGTTGTTATATTTACATCCCAGCAGTTTCGAGACTATTAATCAATTATTTACTAAATTCAAGTCTCTTGTATTCCAGTGAAGATAGTGCGGGATAGAGTGGAAGGATGAGCAGAATGTCCTTTCCATACTCAGTAAACTAGGCCGTGAGTATTCTGTATTTGTTTCCATATTTCATTCCAAGCAAGAAATCTTTCCTAATTGGAAGGTTCCTTCCTTAGATTATTTTTTTGAGTCCTTAATCAAGAAGCAAGACAAATTGATGAGAATGGGAGTCATCAAGACCTCCAAATATCAATCTCTCCTAGTTTCTAACTCTTCCTAAGTGCAAGAAAAGGGGAAATAAAAGAAGAAGGAGCCAAAGGAAGCTGATTCGAAGCCTAAACAAAATCAACAAACTTCTGAAGGGGCCTTTGTCTCTAAGAATAAGAAGTTTGAAAAGAAATTATGTCCTTATTGTGAAAAGCAGTACCATCTTGAAGATCGTTGTATGAGGAAAGAAATTGATGAAATGTTAGCTCTTCTCAAGCAGCATAACATTGCTTCCATAAGAGGAAAGAAGCCTGATGAAAAACCATAGACAGAAGATATCGAGAGGTATCATGCTTTGAAAGAAACAATCTCTCCATCCTCAGCATACATAATAGATTTTTGGAGCTTCCAATCACATGGTTTCTTTCAAAGAATCCTTCTCTACCCTCTCACTAACAAAGGGGTTGAACATTCACATGAGAGATGATTCCCAGATTCCAGTAGAAGGAAGGGGATCAGTCAGAGTGAAGCATGGTGAGTTCAATAATGTCTTATATGTGCCCTCCCTTGCTGCTAACATGTTTTCTGTTTACCATATGAATCATACAAGATATTCCAAGAGAGTTACATTTGATTCAGAATCAGTTGAGATTACAAAAAAATCCACTGGGATACTTGTAGCGAAAGGTAATGCAAATCACTTTACCAAAGATTATGAGTTCTCACATTTATTACACGTTTCTCCTCCTACAACTTTATTGTCTCATGCTAACAACACCAGCAAGATTTGGCATGGGATATTTGTCGATCTCAATTTCAAATATCTGAAGCCACCCCACAATGATAAAATGGTTGAAGTTTTTCCTTCCATCCAAACTTTCAATGGAGTATGTGTTGGTTGCTTGGTAGCTAAGCATCCCGAAAAGAAGTATGATGTTGGGAAGGCACATAGAGCTTCCTCTACACATGATTTGATACATAGTGATGTAGCAGTACCTATTCCCAAAAACTCCATTAATGGTTGTAGGTACTTCCTCACCTTTATTGATGATTGTTCATAGTACTATTGGATCTACTTCATGAAATAAAAATAAGAATTTTTAGATACTTTTAATTTTTTTAAATATATGGTTGAGAACAGTTTCAATAAGAAGATCAATTCAATAAGATTTGTTAAGGAAGGAGAGTACATCAAAGGAATTTTGCATAGTTTCTGTGAGTAAGAGGGGATTGGAGTGGAACACTAAGTTCCATACACACCAAAGCAGAATCATGTGGCTGAGAGGAAGAACAAATCATTGAAAGAGATGGAAACATGCCTTATCCATGCCAAGTATAGACCTCCTTGTCTTTGGGCTGAAGCAGTAAACTGTGCTTCGCATTTGAAAAATAGGGTGGCCCACAAGTCACTGGTTGGATTCACTCCATTCGAAGCATTGTATGGGTATAAGCCCAATGTCTCTCATATGAGAGTTTTTGGTTCCAAAGCTTGGGCCAGAATACCACTTGACAAAAGGAAGGCCTTCCAAGCCCAAAGTAGTGAATGAATTCTGTTGGGATATGCAAAAGATGAAAAAGCTTACAAACTCATGGAGGTTGCAACTAGAAGATGCGTCATTGAACGAAGTGTCCAGTTCAAAGAAGATCAGCTGCATGATACTCCTCCAATAGCACAGTAAGGCATAACTATTTATCCACCTATTTTTGATGATGAGGATGTGCTACAGGTTTCCGATTCAAATGAAGAAGATCACATTCAACATGATCATGTTATTGAGACTAAATCTCAAGAGATTCTAGATCCAGATCTAGTGTCTATTCCTAATCAAAAGCCTAAACCCATATGGGCTCAAAATATTATTGATGTAGCTGGAAGTGTTGATGGAGACACAGAAGACAGAAGAAGAACAAGGTCCCAGTATCATAATGAGCATGTTGCACTATCTCTCATAGATTTTCTCTCTATAGTATGGTGCATAAAAGTTCCAGGTCGGTGCTACTTGATGATGGTGAATGATCAGCTACATGTCCCACAAAAGTAGAAACTTGATCATTCCCTACCTTCACCAACCATCCAGAAGAGACAAACATAGTCATCAGTTTAGAAGTACATTGAGAGGTCCACTGATGGACAATGCTGTTGTATAGAGCTGCAATTTCGTAGCAGTGTTTTTCTCAAGTTATATTTTTAAGGAGTAAGCTTCTTTTTTCTAAAGATAGCTTGCATATTGCTATTTTCCTGCTTTTTTTTTTGCGGGGGGGGGGGGGTTCCCATGAGTTTTTCCCCTATTTCCTCACTTGTATTAAGAATTATTTTTACTATCTTTTAGATTGTATTTGGGTGAACTATGGTATTGTTACCACGACCCACAGTTGTCCAAGTTATGATTCAGGGGGGTGTTAGGATTATTAATCCTCCCTTGCTCAAATGTATATTACATTAATTTTTCCTAACTTAGGAACCTTAATTAATTAATTGGCTCCACTTGACCTAATGGGGCCACATGTACCAGTCACTAGAGTGTGGGGAACACTAATAGAGGTTAAATGCCACTTATTGCATGTGCATGCATCAGTTTGGGTGCCTCCTAGACCAATCCCTACATTTTAGGATCCATTGGGAGTCCCAGCACCAACCTACTTCAGTTAGTTGGAGTTAGTACTAGTTAGTCTCAGTTAGCCCTTAGTTACTTTCATTTAGTTCACAAAAAATTAGCTAGAACATTTCTTGCATGGATAATTCATGGATGCATGTGGATTAGGCACCTTTTCCCACCTACCACACTCAGTTGCACTGAGTTAACTAGCTATCACTGTTTTTTTGAGTTGGTTGGACATCTGGGAGTTGATTTTGGACTCCAATATTGATTAAGAGACCATGAGTTAGAGATTTAGTTAGATATAGTCATATACACTTGGGAGTTTTGAATTCATACCCCATTCATTCGAATTCTTCATATGTAAACTATTGTAACACCGAATATTATTATTGTGAATGATATTGTAAATTTCTGAGTAATACTTGTCTATTTCCTGTGTGGTTTTTTTTGTTCAGTTTGTATCATCATTCTCCATTCATTTGTTGAAAACATTATTAGAACTATCTTCTTGAATATATAAATGGTATTCAAATTGTAATAATTAGGACCGTACCCTTTCCTAAATACCCAACTACTTGGACGGTACATGCGTAGTTAAATCCCCAAGTGTTGTTCTTGGTGTATTGCGATGATATGGAGACCAAAGGGATTTACTCAGATGGTTTCAATATTCCTAAAGGTGTCTCCCAATACACGCAAGGTACATGGGAGCTCCACTTCATAGTAGTGTTGTCTAATGCACAATCGTTTGATGGGAGCCTTTCGATATGCTACCAAGTACGTGAAGTACCTTTTGATATACCTCTAGGGTATGTGAAAGGTCGTTCAATATAACAGTTGGTACGTGGAAGAAATAAAATCCCCGGGATGCAATGCATACAATACATGACAACTCCTATGTTTAAAGATGCCCGAACATGTCTCTAACCTATCACACAAATTGCTAAATATTTTAACCTAAGTCTAACGCTTGATTTTATCTTGAACGGTTAGGTGGATGCATGAGGTGAGGACATAAAAAGTAAAACCATTCAGCATGATTCCGCAAAATTTTCACTTTAACTTTCTATAGATTCCCTAATTAAGAAAGGGAGAGAGAGATTCAATTTCTTTGAAACATAGAATAAATCCCATAAAAAAATAAAACAAACTGCTTATATGGTTTGTTCCTAACTAAAAAAAATAAAATATTCCTTTATGTATGGAAAAAGAAGTGAGATCTCTAATGAAAAGAAAGAAAATATTGTTGCTACTTTTAGACACAAGTGTTTATATTTTTAGACTAAAGAAAGCATAAACTAATCACAAAATTATACAATAACTTTCATATGGACTTTCACCGGTTTTTGAAAAAAGGAAAAAACATACAAAAATCATGTATAACAAATGAAGAAAAACTAAAATGAATATTTTCTTGTTTTGTTAAAGAAGACAAAAATAAGATATCTAACAAAACCAAGTTCTATTCAAATCCAACTATGAATCATTGAATTCCAACATCCATCACAATTCTTGAAAAAGCATGAATTCTCATGCAACCTATGAATTCTCTTGTGAGATATAAGGGGGTCTGGGGGGGAATTAAATATTTTTTATTTTTTATTGAGTTTTCTATTCAAAAATAAATTTCATAGTTCAAACAAAAAATATAACTATCTGAAGCATGGATCTAAAATACTAAAACAAGCATTTAAGAATCAAATACCAAATAGGGATAACAAGAATACCTAGCACCACTAGTTGCAGGTGTTGAACAGAGCGTTACCATCCTGAGCACCGCTTCTTGTCCATAGAAACAGAGCAGTGGCACTGCCTGTTGTAGATATACACCAAAGCATTACCCGATCCAACATCACTTTTTTCACACTAAAAAGGGCGATGGAACTGCTTTATGCTGATAGGGAAAGGGTGGTGGCAACTCTAGAACCGCATTTAATATACAGTCCAGGCATAGTGACCGAGATGGTGATTTGAAAAATAAAAAATGCAACAGAAAATTAAGTTACAGTGCAAAAAATGAACCCAAACAATCACTAGAAAACCCAGTGAACCAAAAATATGAAGATCCAAAGGCTAATAGAGGCAAATCAATCAAATTCAAAGTAGATATATAGATATATGAATGGAAAAATAAGATCAACAAATTGAAAATGAAGGTGGAGGTTTCAACTTACCAAATATTCAGAATTCGATGTAATCCCCAGTATGGTTTCCATATTTGTTTTCTGGAAATTCGCACCTCCTGTGGACAAGAGTTGTTTCCCTAGGTCTAAATGGTTCAGATCTAGAACAAATTATGAACCCAAATGTCAAACTCTCCCTAGATCTATTTAAACACTTGAATGGACTACCATGCTTCTTCTATTAAAATATGTCTTCACTATCCATGAATATTTTTCCCTCTTTTCACCTGCAAAAATAGAAGACAACAATAGAAAGTGATAACATACAAGATATAAAAACTGCATCTATGCTTGTCACCAAGGAGTTAAGAAATACATACACATGATACACCATATATGGGAAAGACAAAACATCCTTTATTAACAATAATTGGAAATACTACAACCTTGGTGCCTTGGTGTTGAGATTCCCATCCAATAGCCCTTTTGACTCTAGCTTCACCTTGCCTCTAAAGACTCAAGAATTATTTTGACAGAGTTTGGGTGTTCAAAACATTTCTTCCTCCTCCTTCGGGGATGAGCCAGTTTTTAAAGGCATGGGAGGATAGGTATGGTTGAGGATATCATGGTTGAGGTTGATAGAATATTCTAAAAGATAGGATCCCGAGCTCTAGGTGGTCCTAAAAAATAGGGATGAGGATCCATGGAGGAAACCTTCGAGAAGCCTCTCGAAGCTTCCTTTTTTCCTTTAAAACCTGAGCACGACACTTTTGTTGAAGATAAAAGGAGGTGTTGAGGGGGTAACTCCCTTTTAATGAATGGAAAGAGTGGTGGAACCTCCCTTTTCACATGTAAAAGGAGTGTTACCAGCTCAAAAGAGGGCGAAATTACAAGGAGATAATTTTCTTCTTTCATTTCTCTATGAAAAACTTTAAGGGATTGGAGCAGATAAGGAAATACCTATCTCATAACGTGATGATGATGATATTTAGGTGTAACATTGCCTTGAGCACCAGCCCAAACAAGTTTTACCCTATCTAGCAACACCAGCAAAGTAGATGAGGTCTCACCTGAGATGTTCAAGGGAGAACTATCGAAACCACATTTTCACAATAAAAAGGAGGGTTTGTGCATATACTGTCTATCTATTGCATCATTACTTCAGAGATACAAACAAAGATTTATTATCAAAGATCCATGCCATCAATAATCAGATTGCATTAACACATTCAGATCACAACAAGATAATTAATCATTAACAGATCGACCACCATAAGATGATTTAAAACACAAAAACATGACATCATTCAAAAAGAACCATCATACTGTGGTATAAATTCATTTGCATCACATCACAGGGAAAATAGGAAACTAGAAAGACATAAAAACATAGTGTTAATTTCCATCAAAACTCCATCATGTCATATTACTTCTGCTTCAAGACAGGTTCTCAAAAACATCTCCACAGTTGCAACAAAATAGGAAAAATTCTTCCACAGAGCATTCAACATAATATATTGATCAATACATCAATCTCTCATAACCACAATATCATATCCAAGCTCACTCTATCCCATCCAAGGGTCCCCTCAACATTACATTCCTATCTCTATTTATAGGCTTGCGCCTTTTACAAAATGGTCTACATAGATCAAATTCCTAACTACTTGGACCCAAAATACAAAATAATTACCAAATCCTACAAAATTATGATCAAGCCGACTCTTTGTCGACTTTCTTTCCTTGTGTGCCATCTTTTTCCCTACGCATCATATTTTTCCTTATGCATCACCCTTGGTGCTGCGTAGCTTATCTCCATCAAAATTTCCTGCCAACAATCACAATCACTATCACTATCACAATGCCCAAATCATTGTATATATATCTAAATGACATGATCACTGCGTCTATCACAATGCAATTTTTTAAGACAACAATATGGACCCTAATCCATGAGATTCATGACCATCATAAGAGAGACCCATGTACAAGAACCATACCAAATCTATGCCAAGATGATCGTCATCATGTCCCCCATAACATATATAGTGACTTCAAATATATATAACAAGAGAGAGGCTCACATACAAATATCCAAGATGATCTCTATCCATGAAATACTTGTGTCATCACAAGAGAAACCCACAAGGATGAACCATACCTTTTCCAAGATTACAATATGAAGAGACAAAATAGAAACCAAAAGAGTATCTATATAGATTTATCACATATTTCTCACAACTATATTTTCAATGAGGCAATAATTTTGTAATTTCGATACCATATGATAAAGTTATGCCATTTTTCTTTACTCTCATAAATTCTCAAATATGCCCAGAAGTCGCTCCTCGAAAAAGTTTCACACTTTTTCTCCAAATATGTGCAATAGAAAGAGAGACTTGACTTGATGATGAAATGAATTGTTTTTCCCTCTATTTATACACTTCATCATGATCTAGTAGCTTCTTTTAGTGTCTCCTTAAACTCATTCTTAATTTGTGGATCTCCATGTTTTAAGGGGGTATCAAAGGTTATTACCCCAATGCAAGGACCCATACTGACACTTCATGCCAAAAATTCAATATCACTACGTATATTCTCCAAAGGGGGCCTTAGGGATTGAACACAACATCATACTTGATGCATATGCCATTATTTCTTCCAGGTATCCTTGCCACTTCATGTGGTATAATAGGACAAAGTAACAAAAATTTCGGAGTCATGTGGACCAAGCATTATTATTTTTAGGGGTACTTCAAGATTCACACCAACTTGCTTCGGACCAATTTTGAGGACCCTTTAGGGCCTTCTATTAGAATTTGAATGCCATTTAGATCTTCAAGCAGATAGTTATAATAATGTTTGCAACAAATGGAGAATAAAGATACAAACTGAATAAAACAAACCACACAGGAAACGGACAAGTATTGCTCAGGAATTTATAGTATCATTCACAATAATAATCTTGTGTTACAATAGTTTACAAATATGAAGAATTCAAATGCATTAGGAATAATTTCGAATATACCATGTGGATATGACTGTATCTAACTAAATCTCTAACTCATGGTGTCTCAATCAATATCAGAGTCCAAAATCAACTCCCACATGTCCAACCAACTCAATCAATCAGTGATGGCTAGTCAACTCAGTGCAACCGATTTTGGTAGGTGGGAAAAGGCACCTACTCCACATGTAGCCATGCATTATCCATGCAAGAAATGTGCTATCTAACAGATTGTGAACTATCTGAAAGTAAATAGGGGCTAACTAAGACTACCTAGTACTAACTCCAACTAACTGAAGTAGGTTGGTTTCGAGACTCCGAGTGGATCCTAAAATGTAGGGATTGGTCTAGGAGGCACCCAAACTGATGCATGCACATGTAGTAAGTGGAATTTAACCTCTAGTGATGTTCCCCACAATCCAGTGACTGGTACATGTGGCCCCATTAGGTCAAGAGGATCCAATTATACTAGTGGACCCAAATAATTAATTCAGGTTCCTAAGTTAGGATAATTAATCTATTGGGCAGTATGATCAAGGGAGGATTAATAATCCTAACTTGGACAACTGTGGGCCCTGGTAACAAGACCATAGGTCACCCAATATACAATCCAAAAGACATGAATGTTGCATAATACAACTGAGGTATGGAAAACCTCATGGGAAAACCCCCCTCAAAATAGGAACAGAGAATCAAGCCTTAATTCCCAAAAGAGACCCGAGAAAGGAAAATCTCTTTTTGGCAAAAGACTTGGTAAAAATATCTGCAATTTGGTCCTCTATCAGATAGTAGTGCAGTGTGATGGTTCTCTCATGCAATAGTTCCAAGATGTAGTGCATGTGAACCTCTATTTTCTTTGTCATCTATTTCTAAACAGGATCACTAGAAATCTTCATTGTAATCTGGTTGTCACAATAAAGATCCACTGTATATGAAGTCTGAATCCCGAAATCTATCAAGATTCCATGTAGCCAAAATGCCTAAACAACTACATTTACAACTCCCCTATACTCTGCTTCTACTGAAGAGAATGCAAGTGCTACTTGCTTCTTGTTGGACCAACAAATTGGCCCAAATCCAGTCATGAATACAAAACTCAAGGTGGATTTCCTATCATTTCCATCTCTTTCCCAGTCTAATTCTAACAATTCTGTGAGATCTAGTTGTGCTCCAGCAACACAGCGGATCCCATAAACAATAGTACCCTACACATACTGCAATATCATCTTTGCTGCCTTCCAGTGCAGCTCATGTGGCTCCTGCATGTATCTAGCAACAACACTCACAACATAGGATATGTCTGGTCTCAAATGAGTGAGATACAGAAGGCTTCCAATGATCTGTCTATAGAGGGTGCTTTCCACCAAAGGTGTGGAAGCGCCTTCTTCAAGCCTGATGCCTGACAGAAAAGGACAGGGGTTTCCTTGCAATCCTCCATGTGGAATCTCTTAAGCATGTATGATGAATACCTAGACTGTGAGATCATGATTCCCGAAGTATTTTGACTTACGTCGAGACCAATGAAATTTCTTAAAAGTTTGAAGTTAGTCATAGAGAATGCCTTATTAAGAGCATACTTGATGCAACTCAATCTAGCAGCAAATCTACTACTAATGAGCAAGTCATCCACATACAATACAACTAGAAGCAAGAACCCATCTTTCTTCTTCATGTAGACATTGTAATCATATTTTCACCTTTCAAACTTCTGAGAGATGAGGAAGGCATCCATATTGGATTACCATGCCTTTAGGGCTTGTTTGAGTCCATACAGTGATTTTATCAGTCTGAAAAATAAGGATCATCAATAAACCCCTCATATTTTTCCATATATGTCTCTTCCTCCAGATCACCATGGAGGAAGGAACTCTTCACATTCATGTGATGTGCTTCCCATCTCTTGGAAGCAGCAATGGCCAATACCATCCTGATGGAGTCCATTCTAGCTACTATAGTTAATGTCTCATTGTAGTCCAAGCCTTGGAGCTAGGAGCACCCTTTTTCCACCAATCGAGCCTTGTACTTGGTTGTAGTCCCATAAACAACTATTTTGGTTTTGTAGATCCATTTGCACTATACCAGCTTCCTTCCTAGAGGTAAGGAGATAAGTTCCTAGGTATGGTTGTCATGTAAAAGATCAAAATTTTCATCCATGGCTGACTGCCATTTAGGATCATGGAAAGAATCCTTGAAACATTGAGGATCTAACCCAAGCATCATAAAACACCTCTCATGAAGAAGAGCATATGTGTGAGACAGTGCAACACTCTCCTTCTAATACTGGGACCTCATTCTTCTTTTTTCATATGGATCCCCAACCCCATCTGCAGCTACTTATTTGAGCTGTTTATCCCATTTAGGATGTTGGAATGAGGTAGATGTTGGATCTCGATCTAGATCCCTTAGAGGTGTAAGCTCAATGTCTAGATCATGCTAGGATGACTCCTCTTCTGAATCTGAATATGGAATGTCAGGAATTGAAACTAAATCTGCAATAGGAAGTGAAGGAACTTGTATACCTTCATCAGCTTCGAATGAAAGTTGTGGTGATACTGGAACTGTGTATGGCATGAATTGAGAGAAAATATATGCCTTAGAGGCATGATCAACAATTCCTTTCGCTACAAGCTCCCTAGTTGATATTTTTGTGATCTCCACTGAGTCAGGTCCAAACACCACTTGTTTTGGTGAGCTTGTGTGAGTCATCTAAAAAACAGACAATAGATTAGTTTCAAGGGAGGGCACATATAGGACATCTTTGAACACACCAAGCTTCTCTCTGATGGTGCCTCTTCCTGCTGCTGGAATTTGAGAATCATCTCCCATGTGAATAGTGGGACCTTCTTTGATATTAAGAGAGGATAAGAGATCCTTAGAGGCCACCATGTGATTGGAGGCTCCAGAATCAATCAAATATGTTGTAGACCGAGGTAGTCTTGCTTTCAAAGAATGACATCTTTCATGTTCATTGTTTGACTTCTTTTTTATTTGTGGGGAAGCAATATTGTGCTGCTTGAGAAGAGCAGTCATTTCATCAAGTTGCTTCCTCATACAATGATATTCAAGATGGTACCCTTCTTCACAATAGGGACATAATTTCTTCTCAAATTTCTTCTTCTTAGAGATGGAGTCCCCTTCAGAAGTTTGCTGATTTTGTTTAGGCTTCGAATCAGCTACCTTTGGCTCCTTCTTCTTCGACTTCCCCTTTTCTTGTGCTTTGGAAGAGTCAAAAACTAGGAGAGATTGATCTTTGGAGGTCTTGATGACTCCCATTATCATCAACTTGTCTTTCTCCTTGATTAATGACTCAGAAAATAATCTAATGAAGGAACCTTCCAATCAAGAAAGCTTTCTCACTTGGAATGAAATATGGAAACAAATATAGAATACTCAAGGCCTAGTTTGTTAAGTATGGAAAGGACATTCTGCTCATCGCTCTATTCTATCCCACACTATCTGCATTGGAGTACTAGAGATTTTAATTTAGTAAATAATTTCTCAATAGTATCGAAACTGTTGGGATGTAAAGATACCAACTCATTCTCCAGAATGTGTCCCTGGAGCTCATCTTGTTTTTTAAACAAGCTATCAATCTTCTCTCGGGATTATTTGGGAGTCCTCAATCCTTCTAGATGAAATAAGAGATATATGGATATATAAGTACATAAGTACCCAAATGATTCATCACAACGGTTCATAAATTTGTTATGTTCTACTGGATGATGAGGCTCAAGCTCCCATCCATGTATGATCTTGCGGTAGCCATGCTTGCTCAAGGCTAGCTGCATATCAATCCTCCAATCAAGATAATTGGAAGTTGTGAGGATCCATGGTTCAGAAGTTTGAGAACTCATAATTGCTCTAGTTGGAAATACTGCAAAACTTTACACAAGCTACGTAGCTGTTAAAAAGAAAAATTTCCCATGGCTTGGGGTGTACCAAAATAGACAGATAAACCACAGAAATCAATCCCTTCCCAATAGGAAAGAGAAATAAAACATCTAACACTAAAGGATCTCGAATCAAACCTTATTTCAGACGGTTGAAGTAGATCCCCGTTGAGCTTTTTCCAATCCTGCTTGTGTAAGCAATTTGCTCTCAACAACGGCCAACAAGACAAGCATGCTATATAATATGGTATTATATCTACTCTAGAATATATAATCAACAATGTATAAGCAATTAAACACATCCATGGATTCAATATTCATTTAAATGCACATTATTGGACAAGAAAAGATATTTTTATTAATCAAATCAGAGATTACACAAGTGACAACCTCTGTCGACACGTCTGTGAAGCGAAGAAACTGAGTCCTCCATTTGGGCCTCCACCACTTCAATCCTCCATCTCTTGATAGCAAGATCCATGGAAATTGAACCCAGGTGTTAGAACAATTACACTCACAACAATTGCCAATTACACATGCAAATTACTCACAAAAGAGACTGAATATGGAGCTGAACACTAATCTGTATTGAATAAGTGTACAATAGCCAACCCTGTGAAGTCATAGGCTACCACAATAAATAATTACATGAGAGATTCAAATGCATGAAGATGCCATTCGAATTGAGTCAAAAGCAGGCTTCCTAAATCTAAGAAAATCCCCCATAGGTGCATAAAGCAGATTCCAAAACTGTCTAGGAGCTCACGAATTGGAAAAATCAATTAGGCAAGATAATAGTGGGTGGATGGACAAATCATACATTATTTTCATAGGAGAAAAGAGTGGAGGATGATGAGGACAAAAAACAAGTTAACTTCACCTAGTCAAACTTTCCCAATTGCCTTAAAACACTGAAAAAGAAGGCAATAAAGCAGAAAAAGCAGACATGCGCTAGGGAGGCCAGGAATAAAGCAGATTTGATTCCAAGAGGTTTCCCAAGCACTCCATGACTCAAAATTAGCAATTTTGACCACTATGGATGTGTGGAGGACAACTTGCATAAGGTGGAATATGGAAACTAGGCAAATAAGACAAAAATTGATTAATTAATGTCTAAGGTAGCTAACTATGGGTTGATTATTCTAATACCCTCCCCTTAAGCCTGAATTATGAGTAATATATCAGAAAATTATAGGGCCTAACAACAAGGCTTAGTCACCCTTTACATACTGCATGTCCATTTAACCAAGGAAAGAGGAAAAAACCCAGTGGGAAAAAGCCTCCCTTAAACATGGACTGTAAAACAAAATTTGGAAATCTTGTCATCACTCATGCTTCACATCATGATCAGCAATCCCCAGCAGTGATTTGAGATTGTTGACTGTCTTCTCACAAAAAACTTTGGTGAAGATATCTGCTACTTTTTCTGAAGATGAACAAAAGAGTAGGTGAATGGTGCCAACATGCACAAGCTGTCTGATGTAGTGCATATGGATCTCAATGTGTTTGGTTCTCTACTTCTGAATTGGATCATTGTAGATTCGAATGGTACGCTGATTATCACAGTAGATAGTATTTTAGTATTTTGATTCGAAGCCACACTCTCCAAGTAACCACTGCAACAATAAACATTGAGTTGTTGCATTTACAACTCCTCTGTACTCTGCTTATGTAGATGAGAGTGCAATGGAACTCTGTTTCTTGATTGACCAGCTGATTGGCCCTTCTGCAAGCATGAACACATATCCTGATGTTGACTTTCAATCTGTGCTGTCACCTGCCCAATCACTGTCAGTAAACCCAATCAAATCAAGATCAGATTTAGCTTTATAGAAGATTCCATGTGTCCTTGTTCCCTGAACAAAGTTAAGGATCCTTTTGGCTGCTTTCCAATGGATCTCATGAGGATGATCCATGTATCTTGAAGCCTCACTTACTGCATAAGAAATATCAGGTCTATTATGTGTAATATACAACAAACATCCAATCAATTGCATATACAGTGTATTGTTTACCATAGGTGAAGAATCAGCTTCTTCAAGCTTCACTCCTGAAAGGAAAGGAGTCTTGCTTGGCTTGCAATCCTTCATTTTGAATTTGTTCAGAAAATCCAAGGCATACTTGGACTGATGCACTTCGATCCCTTCTTTTTTTGAGCAATCTCGAGCCCCAATAATTGGCTCAATAGCCCCAAATCTGTCATGGAGAAAGCAAGGTTCATTGCATCCTTCAAGGAAGCAATTTCATCCTTTGAGCTTCATGTAATGAGAAGGTCATAAACATATAAAAAATGATCATTAATGAACCATTAATCAGCTTCAAATAGACATTTGGATCTGATTTGCATCGAACAAAATTTAGTGATAGCAGAAAGCTATCAATCTTGGCATACCAAGCCCTGGGGGCTTGCTTAAGCCCATACAATGACTTCTTTATTCTGCACACAAGAGATGGGTTAGTAGAAAATCCTTGAGGCTGCTACATGTATATTTATTTAGTGAGATCTCCATTTATGAAAGCACACTTCACATCCATGTGATGTACTTCCCGTTGCTTTGAAGCTGCAATGGCTAAGGCTAGCCTGATGGAGTCGATCTTTTCCACTGGTGCAAAGGTCTCATGTAGTCTATGCCATGAACCTGTGACTAGCCCTTGGCTACCAATCTGGAATTTTAATTCAAAGTTGAACCATCAGCAGCAAATTTGGTTTTGTACACCCACTTACACTGAACTAGCTTACTCCCTGGGGGAAGATCAACCAGCTCCCAAGTGTTGCTCTTCTGGAGTGAGATAAACTCTTCCTTCATGGATGCTTGCCATATTGGATCATTTGCTACATCTTCATATGTCTGTGGATATGATTCAACCATCAAATATCATTTCTCTGCAAACATAGGATCTTTCATGCACAGAGCACTCTCAAACTGAGATCTAGTCCTCCTAGGATCATTAGGATTTCCAGCTAGTTCTCCAGCTGCATGAATGGTATTGGCTGCCCATTTTGGTCTTGTAGGAATGTTAGGATCTGCAATCAAATCATCATTATCAGACATATCAGAATCATCATGTTCAACTATCTCTTCACTTACAGTCAGAGGTTCTGGTGGTGAAGAGGATTCTCCAACTTTCACTGCTGCTAGGGGCTCTTCTTGAAACTGAACACACCTTTCAATGAAGGATTTGTTTGTGCTAAAATTGATCATATTGTACCCTTTTGAATCTTTAGAGTACCCAACAAATAGACACTCTTGGCTTTGGGGCTGCAAAGCCTTCCTCTTTTCTGTTGGAATTCTAGCCCAAGCCTTTGAGCCAAAAATCCTAAAATGGGTCACATCTGGCTTGTACCCACTCCATGCTTCGAAAGGAGTCATACCATCAAGCTATTTATGAGGTGCCCTATTTTGGATATAGGCTGCATAGTTTATAGCTTTGGCCCAGTACTTTGGTGGAAAATTCTTAGCCTCCATCATGCAGGTTTCCATCTCTTTCAGTGATATGTTCTTCCTCTCAACAACACCATTCTGTTGTGGTGTGTAAGGGATAGAATGTTGCATCTGAATACCCGCATCTGCACAATATTGAATAAACTCAGACTTGAAATACTCACCACCATTGTCAGATCTCAGGACCTTAAGTTTCCTCCCAGAGTGGTTTTCAACCAAAGCCTTAAAGACTTTGAAGAGGCCAGAAACTTCAGACTTGTGTTTCAAGAAGTAAACCCAGCAATACCTGGAAAATTCATCTATGAATGTCAATGCATATTTGGCCTGACTCGTTGAAATATGAGGAAATGGGCTAGAAACATCATTGTGGATCAACTCAAGAGGTGCAGAGGTTCTCTCACGACTAGCTTTCTCAAATTTATGCTCTAGGTGTTTTCCTACGATGCAACCTTGACAGACTCCTTTGGAAAATTTAATCTTTGGTAACCCTATGACCATTTCTTTTTCACTAAGATCATAAAGATACTTGTAATTTAGGTGGCCAAATATTTCATGCCAAAGCTTGCTTTCCTCATTAGCATGAATCACAAGAGCAAATGGGTTTGAGTAGGGTAGGAAGTGTGAGAACATGTATAACTTCGAAGTATGATTTGCAACTCCTTTTGCAATGACTTTACCACTTGAGATCTCTATGATCTCAACTTCATCAGGGGAGAATATGACCTTCTTTGGAGACCCTGTGTGGGTCATCTGATACACTGATAAGAGGTTAGAGGCAAGACCTGGATCATACAACACATTGCTGAACTTACCATGGTCAAGATCAATCCTCCCTTTGCACAAACTTTCAGTGAGAGAGTCATCTCCCAGTACTATTGGTGGACCTTTCGACATGTCAAGTGAGGTGAATGCCTCCTTATTCGAAACCATATTTCTTGAAGCTCCAGAATCAATGATGAAACTAGGTGAGCTTGATGTGCCAGCAACTAATGCATGAACTCTCTCTCTGTCTTCTAAACTTGATCCTCCTTCCCTCTTCTTTGAGCTGTCTCGAAGGGAGATGCCATTCTTCTCCAGGATTTGGGTCAGCATGTCTATTTGCTTCTTCATGCAGGAGCTCTCAGAATGATTTCCCTTACTATAGTATGCGCACTTGCTCATTTCTCCTTTGTTCTTCTTCTTCTGGGGGTTCTTCTTGGAACCTTGAGGCTCCTCTGGAGACTTGTTCTTGTTCTGGTGGATTTTTAGCTTTATTCTTGCTTTTTGAATCCACCCTCGAATCTCCAGCAACCATAGCTTGGTCTTTGGATGGTTTGATGGTGCCCATCATCACCAATTTATCTTGTTCTTGTGTGAGAGATTCCATGAAATCTGCAAGGCTAGGAATATTCCAGGCTCGAGCTCTCAAATTTGTGGCATAGAAGGTTGAAACAAAAATTGAATAGTCAGGGCCAAGCTTTGAGAGTATGGCAAAGACTAGATGATCATCCTTCTTTTCGATCCCACATTGTTTTAGCTGCAAAACAAGTGCTTTGAACTTGGAAAAATAGAGTTGCAGGGATTCAAAGCTATTGGGACTCAAGGAGGTCAATTCATTTTCAATTTGATGTCCCCTCATCTCATCTGTCTTTCCAAAAATATCAACAAGCTTCTCCCATACTTCATTCATTGATGTCAATCCATCAAGATGGAAAAGGAGGTCTCTGGATAAGCTTAGACACAGGAGACCATAGGCCTCATCCCTCCTGTTGTGCCATTTCATCTTCTCTGAAGCTGCATTGGGCTCTACTCCTGTTGCCATAGTCACTCTATAGAGGCCTTTCACTCTCAACAGTATATCCATCTCTGCTTTCCATTCAAAGAAATTAAATGGAGTCAAGATGATCTTCTGATATTGATTCATAGCTCAGAAATTGTCCCGTCAGTCAGCAGAATGCTCCCAGTCAATGATGTCAAACCTGCAAAACAAATTGGAAGGAGTGAAATCGATCTACAAAGGCTTTGATACCATGTGGAAAATGAACCCAGGTGTTAGAACAATTACACTCACAACAATTGCCAATTACACATGCAAATTACTCACAAAAGAGACTGAATATGGAGCTGAACACTAATCTGTATTGAATAAGTGTACAATACACAACCCTGTGAGGTCATACGCTGCCACAATAAATAATTACATGAGAGATTCGAATGCATGAAGATGCCATTCAAATTGAGTCAAAAGCAGGCTTGCTAAATCTAAGAAAATCCCCCATAGGTGCATAAAGCAGATTCCAAAACTGTCTAGGAGCTCATGAATTGGAAAAATCTATTAGGAAAGCTAATAGTGGGTGGATATACAAATCATACATGCTTTTCATAGGAGAAAAGAGTGGAGGATGATGAGGACAAAAAACAAGTTAACTTCACCTAGTCAAACTTTCCCAATTGCCTTAAAACACTGAAAAAGAAGGCAATAAAGTAGAAAAAGCAGACATGCGTTAGGGATGCCAGGAATAAACAAGATTTGATTCTAGGAGGTTTCCCAAGTGCTCCATGACTCAAAATTAGCAATTTTGACCACTATGGATGTGTGCAGGACAACTTGCATAAGGTGGAATATGGAAACTAGGCAAATAAGACAAAAATTGATTAATTAATGTCTAAGGTAGCTAACTATGGGTTGATTATTCTAACAAGCTCACAAGCGAAGGCAAGATTGGGAAGAACACAAAGTGATCCAAAGGGACAAAGGGATGCAGACTCAAGTACAAGCAAGTTATGGCAACAATGGACTATAGTTTTTTTTCTCTTCAATTCCTCCTCTTCAATGTATCCAAGGGGTTCCTTATATAGTACTCCAAAGGGGTAATGGAGGGTCAAATCCAAGCAATCTCGAGGCATATGGAAGGCCAAGAGACAAGTGGTTTAGACACACATCAAGGAAAACTCTAAAAATATTTGTACTTATGCACACATCCCTATGTACACGGGTTTGAGGTCAATATCCGTGTATATATGCAAGAATGGGATTAAAAGTAACTTACAGAAAATAACATGGTTTTTTAGGGATGAACTTGGAAACATCAAAGGTAAAATATTGGTCCATGGGGTCCAAAGAGTCTACAGAGGGACAGGGAAGGCCATAAATGTGTGATCAACCATGTGCGGTAAAATCAGTTGTAACAGATGCCCCCTAATGTGTGAGGTCAGAGGGGTAACATGATGGCTGAAAAACATTATAAATCCATCACAAAAGTGGAGTGATGAAGAACCAGGTGGAAGAAGCATCCATCCATCAGTATAGTACAATAATTAGTCTCTGCATATGACTACAAATACATATAGCAGTCCTGGATACATCAGAGTACAATGGCCATAATAGGCATGATATGCAAAATGTGACATGTGTGGTCATTGCCATGTACAATATATAACAGATCAGAATATCCATAATGAAGATCTACAAAGGATCAAGATCTCCATAGAAACTGAAGATATACAATGGATCAAGATCTCCATAATGGCTGAAGATATCTGACATACACTGGAATCAAGTCATGAGAGATGAAATCTCATGAACACTAGCATGATCAAGGAGGTAGTATATGTGGAATGCCACCAATCTGGAAAGTCTTCTACACAAAATGCTATGAGTACATGTCCTACTATGTGAATAGAGGTGTCAAGGTCGAACATAGTATTCCATCATCTGATTACCGGTCATTAATGTATACCATTAACAGAAGTGAGATCACCCATCGATAATGAAAATGGGAATCAAGGTACTAGAGTGCAATATAACAAGTGTGAATAAATGTGTTGAGATCGAACACTTGAAATAATCCATCGATTAGGGGACATTGATGTATTACCAAAAATGTTAATGGAGAGAGAACCTACCACTGATGACTGTAAGTATCAAAGCACTCAAATGAATCTAGAATCCTATCCCAGAATAAATGATCTGAAGTCGATGGGATGGAATCCGCTGGAAGGAGGCCATTAAGGCATCCCTCATCAACCAACATGAGGTACTCAACAACGTTGTATAATGTGGAAGGACTCGAACAAGATTTGCATGAACCAGTAATAGTACCGGGAATAGTCAACAAGCAAATTCAATACAACTGAAGAATGGCCTACTCAGGCTTCAACTTCCTTCGAATAAGAGCATAAAGGAAAATGGTGACTGAATGTAGGAAGCATAGACTCGATATACAAAACTGGGATATCTCTGCAACATAGGAGGCATCAAAAGAGGCTCCATAGGGACTGGAAGATTAACCACTCAGTGGAGATAAACTCAGATAAATGAGTACAGCTCCTAAATTCAAACTATTAACCCAACCAATGGATGTGATATACAGTGCTCTGTTCGAAGGAGACACGACTCAACTACTGCCAAAGATAACATCTTTTCCTGTTTGGATTTTTGTTTGTTTTTTTTTGTTGTAATTCTTCAGATATTTTGAAAAGCTTGAAAAACAATAAAAGTGCTTTATAGTTACAAATATAGGAGGAGACGAGTGTCAGGGGTCAAACAAGCTAGTTCCAAGAAGCGGAACATACCTATGCTCAATGCAAGGATAACATGTGCAGGATAACGACAATCAGTGGAAAGTCCCCTCTCGGTAAAAAAAATGGGGTATCAAGCTACAAAAGATATGTAAAAAGGCTCTGCTTGGCTAGACATGAGACAAGCTCGGGCTATATGGCTGATAATCAAAGTCAAGGAAGCCAGCATAAGGCTCAATAAGGCAAGCAAAACTCATGATAATGCAATTACAACTTGACATATACAAGGGAGTCCTGGGGAAATGGCCAGCATAAATTTCAAGAGTATGAATATCTTACTCAAAGTCATGGCGGTACTATACAAAGGACTCCCACACCCTAAAGGAGAAATGTCGGCATGGACACCAAATGCAAAACATGATCTAACTAGGGTACCCATGTATGAGAAAGCTTTACCATTCACAACATGTCACTTCTAAAAGCAGCAAGAAGTTTCTGTGACAAGATAGAATGGGTTCATACCTAAGGTTAAGATGAAACTGTCATAAGGTTATGCAAAGTGCAAACAGATGTGAAACCTAACCTAAATTCTAGTTTAGACATAATACCTTAAATATGCACAAACGGGTCAAATCCACGGTCAAACTGCCCTCAAAATGGTCTCCTACAACATCAAATTAGTTCAAATGGTCCAAAATGATTAGAAACAGTAAAAAACCAATAGTGAAAAATTTAAAATTTTTCATACCATTTGAATTTTTTACCCAACATAGTGCATTTGAGCTCAAAACTTCAGAAGTGAATTTCGGGAGCATCGTCCAGCGGAATCCCTCCCTGTTTGCTCCAGGTAGATTCCCTTGCCTCTCTCTTGAATTTTGATATAAAAATTTTCAAATTCCATTGTCAAATTAATTTTCTAGGCCATCCCAACTTGAGCGGTTCGGCCCACGTGGAAATTGGATTTTTTTCCGCGTATAGGGATGACCATACGCAGAAAATGCCCTGAAACCCATGTACATATGCGACTGTTTTGAAAACAGTCATGTATAGGGCCATAGACAAAGATTTAATTTGAAAATACTGATCAAAATTTTGGTTTTTTGTGTAGGATGGTACTAGAGTGGCGAGAGAGAGAACATGGTGACATTGAGGATGCTCTTGAAGTTGATCTCCTGGCTCAACAAGAATTATGGGCATGTGGATTGTACAAGTTTTGGTGTCTTGGCAGCTTGAGGTCCAAACCAAGACTACTCAAGCTGCTGGTAGATTATTGGGATCCAAAGTTTGAAACATTTTAGATAGATGGGATGTCACTTAGCATTGAGGTTGAGGACATATATTTCATCATAGGTTTGTCCCGACAAGGGCAGGTGGTGAACCTCTGATCTCATGGGAAAGGAAGCGGATTGACCATAGATGAGTATATAATTGTGTACTATCTTCTAGATACATAGAAGGTTGGGAGTCAAATCCTGACAAACTCTATTCAGATTCTGGCGCTGAAAGCCATAGTCTTGGCACTAGGCAAGATTGTAGGTTTGGCTTCACTCCACTAGGACAAACGACAAATGATTTCCTATGCAGTAGAGTGTATGTGACCTACGGTATATGACTATATTAATGCATTGCTAAGAAACATGAAACAGCAGCTCAATGACTACAAGATGGGTAGAGTGTGAAACTTCAGGTTTGGAAGTATACTGAGCACATTTTTCTTTGAGCGGGTGCCAGCGCTGAGCCCTAGAGTAGAAATTGCTCCTAATGGAGTCTGGGATCCATCCCAGTGATGCTGGGCTAATGTTATGCATAGACTGGGAGGTGGCAGGGTGGCTAACCCCTACCTAGCAAAATTTTTTCCATCGTGGCAAAGACAAATCGTTGCCATGGACGACTACCCCTATTCAAGGATAGACTTCTGCAGAGACCCAGATATGCCCCTACCACTAGGAGCGGCTTATGGAGACATAAGTAAAGAATCCCAAACACTCTTTTAATTTTTGAATTATTTAATTCTTTTTTTTTGTTTTTGATATATGCACTCAAAAGACATGTTTTTGTTGTGACGACATATAGTGACAGTCTTTCATGTACATGCAGATGTAGGACCACGATAGCCAGATGGTTGTCCTCGTCATCAACAGAGAGGAATAGTTGATGATATTATGGGTGTGGATGTAGGGAGGATGCTCCAAAGCATCCACATGAACTTTGTTCGTTTGACACATAGAGTATCCACGAGCATGGGTTTGACTATTTCACCAGCTAGCTAGAGCTGTAGTGTGCTATCATGATCAGCACCCTCCTCCACCTTAGTCTTAGAGACCTGGGTGTATATGTTTTTTATGACTGTGTAGTATATTTTGGTTGCTCGAAAGCCCCAATTTTGTATATGACACGTATGTATTATGACATCACTTTTTGAACTTAATGAAAAAAAACTTTTATGATGATCGATTTTTATTTTATTTACATGTGTGTAAAATATGTTTGTGATATGCTTATGGTTTATGAAACAAATGCCAATATAACACATAGTTAGCATATGAGTCAGCAACTTGATTAAAAATTCTTGAAACGTGAATATATGTTATACTCTCAAATTGTCATTCTAGCAATATAACACGTAAGAATCTCCATAATAATGTCGAATCCCTAATACGATACAAGCCATTAAGTTTTGAAACCACTAACTGCGAATCAAGACATACCTCAAGAGAATGAACACCATGTGAAATGGCATCACCCAATAAATGAATGATGGGACTATATTCAGCAACATTGTCTGACGAAGGACGTAAACATACGCCTCCTAAAGACAATACTTTACCCATAGGAGTATAGATCACCCAAGCAGCTGAAGCTGAGTTTTGAGTGCGGCGGATAGCACCATCAGTGATTCCTATGTAAATGGAAGATCCAATCGACATCTAGCATAAGAAACAAAAGCTAATCAGCAAACCTAATCATCATAAGAAAACCTAACTATGCAATGCAAAAATGTACAATAATGTACAAAAATCAGCCCTGGCTGAAGATCATGCATAGTATTTGTTAACCCAAAAAATCCCTCACTAAGATCTCCATGACCTACACCAACCAAGGACACCACTTCACGACCCTCCATTAGACCCCCACACCCTCAAAAATGTGTAAGGATGAAGAAAAGGGCTTAAAAACCCCAAAAAGGAACCTAAAATACTCTCCTAGGAGCTAAAGCCCCCAAAAAGGGGCTAAAACCCTAAAATGAGCTAAAATTAGGGCAGAAGGGGCTAAAATCCAAAAAAATGGGCTAAATCCCGGACCAAGGGCTTAAAACACTAAAACCCCAAAAAATCTATAAAAGGAGGGTGGGGGGTCACTCTCAAAACACTTCTCCCTTGCATATTGTTATGTTGTCCGTGGATGCCTTAAGACCCTTTGTCTCTCAAGCCACCCACACTCCCCCTCCTCCATCTCCATTGAGCCATAGCTCCCCCATCCAAGAGAGGTGCTTCCACAAGCTAGGGCATGGTGGCCCATTTCCACCCAAAGAGAAGGTATAACTTTGTTTTCTAGTTTTGTTTATTTGCTTAGTAGTTTCTTTGTTTTATAACCCATGATTTCATTTGCAGGTTTATTTCCTAACTTGTTTTGTAGGTATTTCGGTTTATAGTAGCTTAATCATTGTTTGCAAGTCATTGGAAGCGGAATCCTAACCTTTGTTTGCGGAGGGGTTCTCCATTATTTCTCTTCCATCTTTGCTTTTATTTCTATTTTTTACATTTTGTTTTTCCTTTCAATCTTTTTCCAAGCAGAAACCTACCCTTCTATCCTATAGATAGAAGGGAGCCATTCCTACCCCTGTAGTAAGGAGAAATCCCTGCTACAAAACTAGTGACCATACCAGGTCGATCCCACAAGATCCCTGGTCCAAATTTTTAAAATTTCAAGTTTTTCAAGTTTTGCCCTAGTTTTTAAAATTTCATGTCAAATTCAGTTTAAATTCAATTTATTTCCAATTATTAGTACTACCGAAGCCTCTGCTAGGAAAATCTGAGTCAGTTTGGCCACAATAAAGGTAACTAATTTGTCGGATCTGACTCTAGATCTGAAAAAACCCCAAATCTGGGGCAGGTCACAATTATCAGGCCTGAACAAGGGATGAGGGCACACTTAATGGCCAAATAGGCATGCCTAGGGAACACTTAATCCCCCGAAAGGTGCGACCTCACTCAGAAACACAAACCGCGACTGTCTGTGAAATCTGGGCGACCCCCTCACCTGTTTCTAAAAAAAATTTGCGACCCCCTCGCCAAATTTGATCAAAAAAGTGCGGTCTGTCAATCAAAGGTTCAAATTCAGTTTAATAGGGGTGAAATTTCAGTTTAATAGGGACTATCAGTGTGGCTCATCCGCCTTTGTCCAGCATATTAGTTTAATTTCAATTGCTATTTTAATTTCATGTAATTGCATCAACAAACAATGTGTAAATTCCAAGTAAATGTTAATGGCTTAATCAAATGAATGTAGCATAACTAAAATTAACCTAAAACTAACTGTCTTGTTTACCCTTCCTCTTGTACCCAGTCATCACCCTCTAGGGTATTCTGGGATATGACAAAGGGTAATCTTGTATAGATCTAGGCCCTTCATTAAGTATTTTTCCAAACCATTAAAACCGGATGACCTAGAAGGTAGAGGGGGTAGAGAAGGAGGGATTCTCACGGTGCTAAGCGTCCTCCCTATAGACCAACCTTGCATCCGAGAGGTGGCTTGTGGATCTATGGATGGGCTTAGTCCCATTGTGTTGAGAGCCCAACACCTTCTCTTGGTTGAAGAGGAATATTAGTGTGAGGTAGTCATCTAGTTAGGCCATAAACATTCAGGGTTAAAAACTGTATTTGTTAACAATTTCTAATTATTCAATGCTTGCATACACAACCACAATATGATGAATTCATAAACCATTTGCAGCTACCAAATATCAGAAAAACAGACAAAAAAATACACCATACCATGTAATCAACCCAATTCAGTTCATGACGCTGAGAGAGCCTTAAAATTTATCAATTTACACTAAGTACAAACAAATCTGCAGTCTTTGAGGACATAAGTCCCTGAATTCTTCAACTATGGGAAGTACTTGGGCTCTACCCAGAAACTCATTATGAGGAGTACCACATGAACCCCAAAGTAGCTGGCCGCTGAAAGGAATTTCCAAGCGAAACAGGCAACGACCCCTTCCGATTGGGTAGAAACACCTATGAGGAAAAATCCAAGAGTTGTCTTCTGGCAGTCTTGGTGGTCGAGTGACCACCTATAGCCAATAGGAAGCCACTAAAACTGGGATCCAAACATCATTCCCTCAGTTTCATACATAAAATCTAACACAATTAATCCTCCACTCTCTTCCTCATGCCTAAGAGGTGAACCACCACCATTCGGAACACTCAACCGACATCGGTGAAACAATTCGCAATGATCTCCCACACCATCAAAAGGCCACACAGCCTCTGATTCATATTCAGACCAATATCAGTCTGAACCAAATCTGCATACTGCACCATCAAGCCCCATGGCTAGTACAAACCCGAATCCATTTTTCGGCATAACCTTAGCAAGTGGACCCATGTCCACACCACAACGTGTCACCAATAACCCTGCAGGTGGCCCAAGCATAGTCATGCAAACTATCATTAGTCAGCTGCCACCACCTATAGTGACCAGCCAAGCTGGCCCATTTGCAATACATGGGGCAGTGGCCCTTCCACACACATGCCCCTTCTACCACACAAGGGGGCAATGGACCATTCACTTACATTGCCCCTACTGTCATACATGGGAGCAATGTCCCCGCCACCCATACTATCCCCCCCATAACACTTGGGGGCATTGTCCCATCCACAATGGTGCCACCGCAAGTGCCCCTAGTTGTGCAGATGCATTATGCACCTACAAACCCCACTACCATCACAGCTCCATCCCACATCAACTTGGGGTCCAATTTGCCTTTCATGGCTCATCTTAACCTGCCTGATTTGGCTCGGTTAACAAATGACCCCATCCGCCACCAAGATTTCTGGCCACCCATGCCAACTAAGCTGCCATCATACATCCCCAAGTTTGAAGGCAAAGCAGGGGAATGTCCTCAAAACCACATTATGACATTCCATCTATGGTGCTCATCCAATAGCATCGTAGATGAATCCATCAAGATGAGTCTATTCCAACGCACCCTTACAGGTGCTGCAGCCAAATGGTACATTGAGCTACCACAGGCCAAATACTCGGACTTCAACTCCCTAGCCTTCATGTTCCTACAATATTTCCAACTCGCTGTCAGATATGACGAGGGGGTGGAGATCTTATTATTCTTCCATCAAAACACTACCACTCATACAACCGACCATATCCATGAGTGGCAGCGACACCATAGCCTATGCAAAATCCAACTTGACGACAGGATCTTCTTGGATTGGTTCCTTAAGACCTTGCTCGCACCCATAGCAAAGGACATCGCAACCGAACGTCCTCAATCTGAAGAAGAGGCCATACTGAAAGCTCAACAGTTTGACTTGATCTACGCTCGATCTGGATATCTGTATATCATCATTCTAGACGCTCCCCTTCTGAGTACCTCCTACCGTGATGCATCGGGGGCATCCCATGCTGTGGAGGGAAACATAGGCTCGGTCTCCCAATAGCCACAGTACTGTCCAAAACCACCTGTCATTACATCACAACCAAGCAACACTGCTAATGTTGCTTACCAAAACCAAGCTCTGGACTACGCTAGAATGATGTCCCAGTCCGGAGCAACAACTTCCTACGCACAGGCTCCGCCATCGTAGTAGGCTCAGGCCATGGCTTGGCCAACACAGTAGTATGTGGGGAAAATGTCATCATTTGTGGCACCACCTCCCACTCAAATCTACTATGCACCACCACTGCAAGCGATTCAAGCCCCCAACCCCACTCCACCCGCTCCATTGGGACGAGTTTTTGCAATACAAAACCGTCCCAACCATCCTACCCCCAACAACCAACAAGGGCAAGCTAGAAATAATCGGCCTCAGAACCAAGCCAACAACCAACCATAGGGAGGCGATCAACAACTGAACCCTCCCAACAATGCCACGGCAAACTAGCCAGCTCAAAACCCCCCATGACCAAATGCACCAAGACGCAACACGTCGTTGCACACAACCAACCATGCACACTCTATGATGTTTATGGGCACTACACATTCGAGTGTCCCCTGATGGGTTGAGCTAAGCAGGCCATTCAGAATGAGGTTCAACAGGCCGCAAACGCTGCAAATCAAGCCCAACCTAACCCAGCACCACAAGGACCTCCTCCAATGGTGCTTCAAAACCCACTACTGGTCCAAGGGTTGGTGGCAACCGCACCTCCTCCCCAACCCAATCCCAACACTCCGGGGGCACCTCCCATGGCCGAAACAGGTGTTCACCACTTGCTAGCCATGAAGACTGAAGAGGTCAACTTACAAACTAGACAGAATCAGTACGGTACCACCACCGAACCCCATTAGAGGAATTTTGGAGTCTAAAATGGGCCTCCTAAGGAAAATAATAAAATAATAGTTAAAATAATAAAATAATATTGATTAATTTTGGAGGAAGAAAGAAAAAAACTACTTTTTATGTCCATATTTTCGACATATCTCATTCTGTTTTTACTCAAATTTCGATCAGGAGATCTCGTTGGATGCGTAATTTGATTATGCATCCAACGAGTACCCACACTGCATACTTTTGACCGACCCCGCTACCCCAAAAACAATAAATACCTGAAAAAACGTGATGATGATGTCATCATTACGTTTTTTCAGGTATTTCTTGTTTTTGGGGTAGCGGGGTCCGTCAAAAGTATGCAGTGTGGGTACTTGTTGGATGCAGAATCAAATTATGCATCCAACGAGCTCTCCCGATTGAAATTTGAGTAAAAACACAGGGAGATATGTCGAAAATACGAACAAAAAATGTAGTTTTTTTTAATGACAAATATGTCAATTCAACCATTATGGTTGACTTATTTTATTGAAATTCTATTGGTTCTTGAATTCGAACTCACAAAAAATTATTTTGGCACGTTTTCTTATAAGGCCCATTTTAGACCCCAAATTTCCTCTAATGACTGACACATCAGTGGCCTCAACATCCAGAACAGTCAACCTACCTCTTTAGTTACCCCCAATCCCATGCCCCGTCGTACGCAGGATTGCCAATAACACCACAACTAGAGCTGCAGTCAGCTATAGCATTGTCGATGATTTGGCCCAAACACCAACCACCATGTCTGCTCTTGAGGTACTTAAAATGTGCCCAACATAGTAGAAAGCCTTACTAGTCGCCCTTAGGCTAGTAGACCCCTCCAACCCCAAGTTGATCACATTCGACACAGAGAACGGAGAACCATGCATGCCATCCACCATTGCCTTCCAAATCTCGGTGTCTATCCGAAACCTGGTTGTGCACTAGTGCATAGTGGATGAGGGGGCATCCACATGAGTTATGTCCACCTTGGTTTGGCAGAAACTTGGATCACCAATTCTGCAACCGTCCTCCACAACTATATAGGCTTATGATGGACATCCCACTAAATCCCAAGGAATCCTCCCCCATGTCCCCATCACATTAGCCGAGAAGACAATACTGATCGACATAGAATTTGTTAATGCTCAACTGGACTATAACCTTCTCCTTGGGAGAAGTTATATGTACACCATGCGAGTTGTCGCGTCAACTGTCTTATGTCTCGTGATGTTCCCCCACGAAGGGAAGATTTTGACAATTGATCAACTCACTTATCATGATCTACAAGGGTTAATGACACCCGCCAACGTTATCCCGACCATCACCACTATTGATCTGCAAGGGATGACTACACATGCCAATGTCATCCCTGCAATCAACACCATGGTTGAAAACACACAAGCCTCCCCATTGTTGAATGTGGGCCCTGGGTTGTTTGCTGATATCACCATAATGGCTCCTTTCTCGTTAATGTCACCACCACCGACACAAAATGAAATTGCGGACTTGTGTATGGTCTCATCAAGAACCGCTGCACCCAAACAGCAACCGCAGCTGCAGCCCCAACCATAACCACAACATCGTCCGCAGCCACAACACCAATAGCAGCTTCAACATCACCCGTAGCAACAACATTACGCGTAGGTGCAACCACAACTACATCCCCACATGCAACCAACAGGGAGTTATCTAAGCTCATCTCTAGTCCATACAATTCCCTTCCTCTTTCCCCCACTTGGTGTCATGAGCAAACCGGTAATGGCCACCTTAAGCCTACCCAACTTTACATTGGGAATTCCAATGTGGTATCTTGATCCACCGGCTCAACCAGCAATGCCCCAAGTTGTCTTAACCTCGGTGCAACCCATCACGGTCCAGTCCCACCCTCCACCTGGCCCGCAAAAGCCAACTGCCATGCTCGCACCTGCACCACCCCACCTGGAAAGGGCTAAGGGAAAGAATGCCAAAGCCACCATAGATCCACGACAAGTCCCACCTTGTACCATCTTTGAACAACAGGCGCATCCAACTCAAAACTGCATTAAAATCCCAATGATCCATGTGCATTTAGATGCCATGGATACAAACGAAAACATCCCCATGGTTGAACTCCCAACCGCACCGATAGTCAGGAACAAGGCATTGAGAACAAACCATGCTTGCACCCTTTGCGGCTTGTATGGCCATTACTCTCACCATTTCCAGGACCTGCCCAAATTTGAATGGCTCTAGATGACCTCCATCAACATTCCCTTGAGTCTGAGATCACCTTGATCGAAGAAGTTCACCCACCACCTCCTTCATTAGACACCATGTCCATTTATATGATGTCCAGTTCCACTGACCCGCTCATCTCCTCCTCCACCGACAGTCCATCAGACCTTTCTCTTCGTTGCTTCAACAACGATGAGGAGATACTTGAAGCTCTGACTGCCCCGGAATACCCATGGGACAGCATGCACCATTGCTTGTTCTTCCTCCCTGAAGAACTTGTGTCGCGGTCTGACCAGTTTTCCATAGAGACCAAAGATTTCATCCATGGTAAGGTCGAATGGTTCAAGAACCCCATCCCAGCCCCAGATGCCTTCGAAGAAGGGAATATGGTGGACATTTTTCCAACCATTAAAATCAACATCTCAACCAATTCTGATATTGTTGAAGAAATCATCCTGGGGGCAGCCTGCTCCCTGGAAGAGGTCGATGCCTACAAAGCTCTCTTCCAAGAATTCCGTGACATCTTCTCCTGGTCTTACACCAAAATTCTCAGCCTAGATCCATCCATCATGTAACACCACATTGACACATGGCCTAATGTGGCTCCCGTACACCAAAAGCAATGGCCCATCCATCCTTCCAAAGTGATCGTAGTGAAAGATGAGACAGAGAAGCTGCGCACAACTGGCTTCATCTACCCCATTGCATACACCACTTGGGTTTCTAATCCTGCTCCCGTGAATAAAAAACAGGGTACCATTCACGTTTGCACAAACTTCCATGACGTTAATGGGGCATGTCCCAAAGACAACTTCCCTACACCCTTCATCGATCAGATCATCGATGCATGCACTGGACATGAGGCCTTTTCCTTCATGGATGGATTTTTCGGCTATAACCAAATCCAAATCCGAATAGAAGACCGTTATAAGACAGTATTCACAACCCCGTGGGGCACATTCGTGTATCGACTCATGCCCTTTGGCCTAAAAAATGTTGGAGCCACCTTCCAATGTGCCATGACACAATGCTTCCATGACCTCATTCACATCATATTGGTTTGTTTCGATAACCTCATTGCGCGATCGCAAAAGAAAACACAGCACATATACGACTTACGACAAGTCTTCATATGATGTCGCCAGTATAGAATCTGCTTGAACCCTTTCAAGTGTGTCTTATGTGTCCCAATAGGTCGCCTCCTAGGATTCATCATGTCACATAAAGGAATGACCGCTGACCCCATGGAATTCCAAACAACTTTCCCTGTAATGTCACCCCTTTGAGTGACAACAGTTCAACTTGTATTATAATCTTTCCATTTGTTGTTTTACACATTTTCCAAAATTGAGTCTTATGTATCATTTCCTCTCATTGCTTCAGATGGAGCACACTTCAAACCAGTATATGGGATTCGCTAATGGAGCAAGCAGATGGTCTCCAAACCTCACCTCAGCTGCATGGGTCATCTACTCCCCATCGCATGAGTTGATCCACATCAACGAAATATGCGTGGGCACTGCAACCAACAACCAGGATGAATATGATGGTGTCAATGGACTCTTGGCCACTACTCTCTAGTTAGGCATTCACCATCTCTTAGACTCCCAGCTGCTTGTTTCTCAATTGAACAACTACTATCGGGTACGTGACCCTTGCCTCTTTAGAAAGTACATGTGCACTAAACATATGGTTAGAGCATTTGAATCCATCACATTCACACATGTTCCTAGAAACCTCAATAGTGTCACAGATCAAATGGCTAATGATATTCTAAATTGGCACATCCACAACCACATATAGGAAACATACAACCATAACATCATACATAACTATGTCCAAAAATGCACACACAAGTGTAATAATGCATCACATAGACATTTTCATTCCACATCATCATAAAAAGACTCACATAATAAAATCACATCCACGTGGGTCAAAAATATATATAGATAAATAGATAAGTCGCATGTCCAATACAAAATGAGAAGCCAGATATGCTTTCTCAACAAAATATACATAGCGACACAAAAACTCCTAAGTGCACCAACGCACTAGGGGCAGCACCATCACCTGCTAGTCTAAAGTCACCCGAAATCAGTTCAAGACACCTCTCACATCTCTAGGCTCAAACTTCTATCTCTTTATGAGACCATCGTCTCATGTTTAATAAATCAATTTCGGGACCATTCCCCACAAATCACCTCGATTTACGAGCCATGACATGATGATGCAAGTGTCTACAGACCTGTACTTGTATCACACTTCCCGATCGCTACTCATACGAGTTTTTGGGCCACCGCCCGTTAAGGAATGTCATTTTTTACTTTTATTTTGTACTTTAACACATAGTTGTCTCTTCATCCACTGCACCTTACGCGGACTTCTGGAGCATTGTCCACAAAATGATTTACTTTTCTTGTACATATTTGGCATATAATTGCCCCTAAATTTTCACTTACATCGCATGTAGTCAAGTCCGTCCACCGCAACACACACACATGCTCTGTTGACCTCTATCTGAGAGCCACCTAGTTTGTGTGCCTCTGCTGCACCGAATCGCGAGCCTCTGCCGTGATCTATCCCACGCATGTATTGGTATGTTTGAGAGCCTTCTACTCCATCCATACTGCACGGATGACCTTTGGACCTCTGTCCACCGTCCTGGCATGGGGCACCGCCTGTGCCACCGCAATCGGTTGACCACACTAGTGTTTCGTTTAAGCTCTTTTCTAACTCCTTAAAACAATGAAAAGATATCCGAGCACAGCTGCTTCCTTTCCCGCTCGCTAAAGTATAGGAAAGAGCATCTACATCATCTCGTTTACCTCCTTTTGCAAACCATCTAGACCATCAATTGAAAAGGACCTCCTTGGCACATTCAAGCCAAGACCGCTCCCCTCTGCATACTTTTATGCTTTCTCGAGCAGAGGGGCCGCACTTTACGAAAAATATCACCATGGGTTGTCGCTAAGCTCTTTTCCATCCTTCTCATCAAGAAAATAGTTCTGAGAAAACTTGGTTTTGTTCATGCTTGTAAAAGTATCTGAATGACCATCCAATCAGTATAGGTTTAACCTTTTCCAGCCTGATTGGACTACCAACGGTAAAGAAGTCTCTCATCCCGTACAGGATGGGTGAGCTCTCCTATGTATACTTTTATCCTTTTTTGGGCACAGGAGACTACAAACGAAAAGAACCCCCACTGGAGTCTTCTTTGTGCTTTCAGACTCTCTAAAATTGAAAGCACCATCGAGCATTTACCTTCTCAAGCTCGCCAAAAATCCACAAGATCGTACCATAACAATGTCCCTAGACACCACCCCACATAAAACAGTTTGGCAGCATTCCCACATTGGGTCGCCTTTGTTCAGAGTACTCTGCAATGTGTCTTCCTTGGATCCCATCAATTTCAAAAGTGTCTAGCTCCTCCAAGCATTTCCCATCTATAGTGGCATTCCTAGTATTACAGCTATGATCCCTTCCCATGAGTCAAGTTTCATTTGTTTCCTGGTCCGCCCTGTCGTCATACTCTGAACAAAGGAAGTTTGAGTTCACCACACTCCCCCTGCCCTTGTTCAATTATTTCCCTCCCCCTCCCCCCCCCACCACATTTAGTGGTTCAGTCTGCAAATTGTCTCACACCTTTCGGTTATCTCCCTCATGCTCCTGGTCAAGGAAACATCATTGCCTTGACTAGGGGCAGGTCTCCCTCTATCGACAACAACACATATATTCCAGAGGATAGACCCAGAGGTCCCTGTATCATGGTTTCATTAACCTCATTGATGAGTTTCTTGGACCACTTGAGAGGAGTCCTTTGTGCCTCTCGGGATGGTTGTTTCTCACGTGCTCGACTCCAACTACATCATTGCACCGTTGAGATTCGTACAAGGTTTGGTCCACACAATACTTCATCGAAGACCCCACATGTCACCTGACTCTAGCACATTGATGAGTCTATTCGAGGGACCTAAACAGGTTATGTCCCTTGTGATTTCTGGGTTGCATTGGAGACAATGTTCAGAAGCCCCAGCAGTGCTTCTATATAGATTTATGATTGATGCAGCATACTTGTACCATAGATACTCTGACTCTCAATCAGTGAGTCCATACAACTATGTACTATCCCAGATCTAATAGGTCATCAGTCATGAAGATATAGCATTCCATGAGAATGCCACGGGTCCAATGTACCAAATCAGTATTGTATTTAGCCTCACATTGGGGCAACCAGTATTGTATCATCAGTTGTATATGATCGGCTCTTGTATTTTAGAGCATAGATCAAATTATTCTTTTGACATTGTCACAAGCATGGGGATTCCCACCTCGTCCATATACATGTCACACATTATTTCTATCTCACCCATTGATGGGAACCATATTAATACAAAAACCAAATGCCACCATGACCCAGCCTCGGAAGCACCACCTTACTACAGCAAATCCTATGATGTTCATCGGCCATACGATGAGCTCCTTCCCTCACACATCACGGGGCAATTTGTTAACCCAAAAAATCCCTCACTAAGCTCTCCATGACCTACACCACTTCACGACCCTCTATTAGACCCCCACACACTCAAAACTGCTTAAGGATGGAGAAAAGGGATTAAAACCCCCAAAAAGGAGCCTAAAATACTCTCCTAGGAGCTAAAGCCCCCAACAAGGGGCTAAAACCCTAAAAGGAGCTAAAATTAGAGCGAAAGGGGCTAAAGCCCGGACCAAGGGCTTAAAACCCTAAAACCCCAAGAAAGCTATAAAAGGAGGGTGGGGGGTCATTCTCAAAACACTTCTCCCTTGCATACTATTATGTTTCCCATGGATGCCTTAAGACCCTTTGTCTCTCAAGCCACCCACACTCCCTCTCCTCCATCTTCATTGAGCCATAGCTCCCCCATCCAAGAGAGGTGCTTCTACAAGCTAGGGCATGGTGGCTCATTTCCACCCAAAGAGAAGGTATAATTGTGTTTTCTGGTTTCGTTTATTTGCTTAGTAGTTTCTTTGTTTTCTAACCCGTGATTTCATTTGCAGGTTTATTTCCTAACTTGTTTTGCAGGTATTTCGTTTTACAGTAGCTTAATCATTGTTTGCAGGTCATTGGAAGCGGAACCCCAACCTTTGTTTGTAGAGGGGTTCTCCATTATTTCTCTTCCATCTTTGCTTTTATTTATGTTCTTTACATTCCATTTTTCCTTTTAGTCTTTTTCCAAGCAGGAACCTACCCTTCTATCCTATAGACAGAAGGGAGCCATTCCTGCCCCTGTAGCAAGGAGAAATCCCTGCTACAGTATTTTTTGAGATAGAACCCATTTCTAGGCTCCGCCAAGGCTGTCCCTTAATAATCAACCAGCTCATAGGTGCCTTTCTCTAATACATGTTTGACCACGTAAGGACTATGCCACATGGGTTTAAACTTTCCTGCCCCCAAGGGTTCCTTAGCTTGATCCCACAAAAGGACCAAGTCGCCTTCACTAAACTTCCTTAGATGGACAGACTTATCATATTGGACCTTAACGCGATGCTTGTTAACCTATAGAGCCACTAAGGCATCTCAGCGCTACTCATCAAGCCGCTCTAAGTGGACCAAATGCTCTTCCAATGTGGAACTGTCTAATAAAAGCTCCACAGCTAGCTTCAAAGAAGGGATTTCGCATTCAACCGGTAATACTGACTCCACCCCATGCACAAGATGATAGGGAGAAAAACCAGTGGCAGTATTAACCATGGTTCTATAGGGCCACAAAGGAGGATACAACATGGTATGCCAATTATTCTTGCTTTGTGTAATGGTTCGTTGGAGAATAGGCTTAAGTGACTTGTTCACTACTTCAACCTATCCATTCGCTTGAGGTTAATAAGAAGAGGAATGCTCTTGCTTATACCCTAACTTGGAAGCCAACTCTTCTATCATTTTGTTCTGAAAGTGCCTACCATGGTTAGTTACAAGCTCTTTCAGAATGCCGGATCGGGTGATAATCTGGTTGAAAATGAAATGTGCAGCTGTCTCACCGTCGGATTTAACTGTGGGCATAGCCTCTGCCCATTTCATGAAGTAATCGACAGCCACAATAATATGATGATACCCCTCAGTCGAAGCTGGGTTACAATCCATAAAATCATTCCCCCACTTGGTGAAGGGACTGGCGATGATAATAGGATGCAACGGGGCTGGACATGAGCGCATATTATGTGCAAACACCTGGAAAGGGTGGCACTTCTTGACCGCATTAACACAAGATTTGAAGATAGACGACCAAAAATAGCCCGCTCTCAAGATTTTTTGGCCTGTAGAAAGCCTAGATAAATGACCACCACACGCCCCTCCATGGCAATCATTAAGCACAACCTTAGCCTCATCGGGTTAAAAAACGACGTAAAATGGAATCTACCCCACGGTGGTACAAAGTGTCATCCACTATGAGGTAGTTCTTCACTATGTGACGTAATTGTCACCGCTCATACCGTGAGAGGTGAGTAGGGACCTTCAATGTTTGCAAATACACGATAATATCCCCCTACCAAGGGTCCACAGTTGAGATGAGAAATATATGCTCATCGACAAAAGAATCCTCATAAACCTCCTCTTCCTCCAAGTTTGGAAAATCTGATATGAGCTCCGCAAAGATTAACGATTTCTTTAATTTCACCAAAATGAATTCAAGATCAAACTCTTGCAAAATCACAATCCTTTTATTATATTTTCCCCCAATCATACTTCTAGTGAGGAAGAACTGAAATGGATTGATGTGAACAATGATCAAAGTTTGGCAGAGGAGAATGTAATCTCTCAAACATTGAAATGCATGAATGGTGGGTAAGGCTAGATTCTCCACATGGGAATAGAAAAGTTATGCATCAATAAGGTTTTGACTCAAATAATATATAACATGCTCATGGAGCTTCTGATTCTCCTGAACCAAAACCATACCAACCATCTCCTAAGACACAGACACATAAATCAAGAAGTCACAGCTATAGTCTGGTGTACTAAGCATGAGGGTCGTTGCTAAGGCTCGCTTAAGAGCATCGAAAGACTCTTGGGCTCACTCATCCCAGTAAAAAGGGGTGTCCTTCTTCAACAGACACATAAATCCTTTAGTCAAGTTGCAAAAATTAACCACGAACCTTCGCAAGAAGTTTGGAATTCCTTGTAAACATTGAAGGTGTCGAATATTACGCGGGGGAGACAATTGAAGTATTGTCTCAACCTTCAAGGGATCGACTCTAATACCCTCCTTGGATATGATGAATCCTAGTAAACAACCAAGTGTCACCCAAAATATGCACTTATGAGGATTTAAACGAACTCGATAATGACGGCATATTTCGAACACTAATCTCAAATGATAAGGATGACGCACTCTCAAACGAGAGTGAGCAGTGAGATCATCCAAATATACTTCGATAATCATTTTAAGATCATGAAAGATTAAGGTAATGGCCTAATGAAATGTAGCTCCAGCGTTTTTAAGGCAAAAGGACATATTTCGATATGCAAAAGTACCCCAAGGACAAATAAATGTGGTCTTGCTCCCTGCTTCTTATCCACCGGAACGGGATTTGAAACCCACTCCATCAAGGGAACGGGATTGATAAAACCAGCTTTAAGCAGTTTTTCTATCTCAACTTTAATAGCGGGTGCTTTTCTACAATTCACGGCATGCAACCGTTGTTGAACCGGTTTTGCATCCGGATAGGTTTTGATTTCATGTTCGACAGTACGAGGGTCTATACCTAGAATTTCTTCATATGACCAAGAGAAAATATCACAAAAATCCTTAAACAGCTCGGTATACTCCTTAATCTCATCGAGGGAATAACCCGCCCTAATTTAGACATTCTCAATCTTACCAGGATCACGAGAAATATTGATATGAATCATCGGTGACAGGTTAGCCATGTTCCCTTCAGCCATCTGACTAAGAGAGCTTAATGGGACCATGGGGATACCAGTTTTCTTGCTAAGAATATTCCTAACTTCATCACACTCCAGACAATCGATCTTAGGAAGGAAATATGATCTATGGTGCAACTCTTCCCAAGGTTTCTCAACCCCAGACATGGCCTCAAGAATAGCTTCATCTGAAATAGGAAAGAAGCTATGGCTTGCATACTGTACATCCAATTCCTACCCAGCAAAAGATTGTAGTCAAGAGGCGCATCAACCACCTCGACATCGATCGCGACGGTCTTCCCTCCCAATTGGACCTTCAGAGAAGGAAGTATACCGTGCGGCTGAAATGATCTACCATCGAAATCTGTCAACGTGTTGGAAGAATGAGACAACATGGGTTCCAACAAGACAAAGACATCACGGAAGAAGCAGCACCTTCATCAATGACAGTACGCATGATGGTGTTGTTGAGACAGTATACATGAATCAAAAGAGACACGTAGTAAGGCAAGAGAGACTGTATTCCCATGGTTTAAAATTTGATAATGGAAGAATAGCTATCATCACTAACCCTAAGAGCAGACAACAAGGTTTTCCTTTGTGGAAGACAAGTTTGAAGTACTTCTAATGTAGACATCACACAAGAAGTCTAGCCCAAACCCTCAACAAAAGGATAGTTTTGGGTGGCTCAGGCATTCGGATTGCACCCTGAATGCTTCAAGACTCCCTTAGGAATGCAAGGTGATGCTTCAGGTTTATCTATAGGCTTTTCAATTCACAAAGGGCTCTCACGTGGGGAAGGTTCTTTCCCAAGGTCTAGTTGTGACGAACCTTAATATTTCGCACATGTCACAACTTTGGAAGATTTCACCATGTTGATACAACCATTACCAGGAGAGACCTCCAGCAGGTTTTGATTTCCACCAGACGCACAACTAGGATCAATGGTCCTCGAGTTCATATTTTTATTATTGGGTAAAGGATTAGTAAACACAGTTGGGCCTTGTGCTATGAACTTTGAGGCATCCTCCATACGAGGGCACAAGTGAGTGAGGTGATCATCCTTACACAAATTACAAGGAAACTTCACCTTACATTTAGCCTGCTTGTCCCCTCCAACATTATTCGTGTTCTTGTCATTATTATTAGCATTGTTCATTTTTATTCCCACCCTTATGATTCTTTTTTCCTTTTTTCTTATTCCTTCCAAGCTGTTGGTTGCATTTCAGATTCGACATTTGCACCGAGAGTACACTCACCGATTGGGTAGGTTGAGACGAAGTCAGAGATTATCCCGACATAGGCTGGTTAATCGATAATTGGCTCACTTGTTTAATAACCAAGTCTGCAAGTTTGGTAATTGTAAAGCAAACAATACCATCGGCATGTGGCCTAGGTTTGATCTTGGGGTCGAAATTTGATCTTGGAGCATTCAGGATAATCTCATACAAGAGTCCGGATTGAGCATAGATCAAATACAAATCTTGAGCCCTAAAGATACCTTGGTCCTCATTTTGAACTCCGGATGTAGAAAAATCCTTCGCGATGTAAGGTAACAATGACTTGAGAAACCATTCTAGAAGAAACTCTAGTGGCATAAAGGTTTTAATTAATCATTTCCGTCTATGCCACTCTTGAATATGATCCAAAATGTGCATGGCTTTGTCTTACCGAAAGGTCGACAAGATCTCGGTATAGACGTCGTAACATACGGGTAGATAGAAATGATTAAGAAAATTCAGGCAAGATCATCGAACGTAGCATAAGCCCCCCTTGGTAAATCTATATACCATTTCATCGTAGGACCCATGAGGGTGTGTTGAAATAGCCTCAAACAAATGGAATCATTGTGTAAGGAATTGGAAGAGCACCAAAGGTGGAAAGTGGTGACATGCTCACCAGGATCTTCTCCAGCCTTACCTTCGAACTTAGGAATGTCCGAAGGAAGCTTGGTAGGGACTGTCGTCCATGTCAGATTATGAGACACAGGATCATTCATCAATCTCGACAAATCAGGTAAGTTCAATGTCTCAAGGAAAGGGAGCCTAGCTTTAGTCGGTCGATGCCACGCTCCCTGGTAGTGCTGATTCATGTAAGGTTGATTGCTATAAATACCATGGCCTTATCCATAATAACCTCCTCCCATTTGACCCATGAAGGGCTGCATGGAAGCTTTGTGATGTGGAATACCTTGATTATGAGGTGCTACAAAGCCATAATTAGAAGAGTAAGTGGGTTGTTGATACCCGTACCCATATGGTTGATAGTTTTGTCCATGCTACGGTCCATAAGAATGTCCATGGGAATCTCCATAAGGTGTTCCATGGGATGTTCCATGAGATAGTCCATATTTAGGTATATGGGGAGCTCCATGAGCTGGAACATGAGATGATCCAGAAACAGGTACATGACCTGTTGACACAACAGGAGGCACTTGGCTCTATGATACTATCATGTTAGCAGTCGCAGAATGAACATGGCTAGTAGCGATATTCTGGCACGAAGGCCCACACGAATTAGGGGGAGGATGGGTCTTTAAAAAATAATTCAAAAAAACCGGGTTTGAAGATGATGGGACATGTGAAGGAATGTAAGTGGTGTTCCCAATATTCACACGTCTCGATTCTAATATCCGAATAGGGTTACTAACACTAGGCCTAGGATGAGCATGTGAAGATACCTCCAACACAGGGATGGAATGTGCAATGTGACTAGTGCCCCCAAACCTCTCCACATGGAAAATAATGGAAGTGCCCCCAGGCATAGTGCCAGGGTCAACTTCCGACTGGCATGATATGCTGGATCGGACTGGGGATATCTGACATGCCATATCTAATATTACTAGTGCTTGTGGGTTCATAGTGAGTCTCCTCGCCCGGAAGAAAATACCGGAGACCTATGGATGAGGGATCATAAGAATACCATGAAGGATGTTCATGTGGTGGATCATATGTGCTAGAAGGATCATCCTCTCCAACCTCGTTAGGTGGAGAGGACATCTCTGGAATCTCATCCTCATGATCTCCCATGCTGTGTGAATCAAAGTGAGAAGTAGTCTGCCCAGACTGTCTGGTTCCCTTTCCCAAAGGAGGAGGAGACGTCGAAGGTGGAAGTCCTGTTAAATGATGAGAACGATGAGGTTCCATGACCGAATCCACAATGAATTAAAAAATAAAAGACTCGGTGTAATTACGCAACACTAGGCAAACTAGCATGCACAGAGCATACACCTAAAAAATGTAAGGCCAAATCACAAGCA
The DNA here is from genome assembly GCA_001517045.1 of Pseudotsuga menziesii. Lineage (NCBI taxonomy): Eukaryota > Viridiplantae > Streptophyta > Pinopsida > Pinales > Pinaceae > Pseudotsuga > Pseudotsuga menziesii. The sequence continues at coordinate 568,183 of LPNX010867753.1, forward strand.
AACCAAGGGTAGGATATGTGAGATCCCAAATGAAGTAGGTATGTCTCACCTAGGAGAGGCTTGAGACTCCCATACACAATAAGTGGACGTTCGTAACCAATTATAGTGGCCCTTAGCTTCAACGCATATAGAGACTATGTTGTTCGACCCCTACCTGGCCAGGACACCTATAGAATAACCTCTGCAAATACCCCCTCAATAACCTAGGTAAGGAAACTAAGGTCACCTCAATATAACCAATGCTCAGGTAGACAGTTGCAGGCAGGATTGACCATATGGGTAGGATAACAAATCCCAATCCTAAAAGCACAATTGGTACCCCAGGGGTGCACCAGCCAATACCTCGAAGGACCCCAGATACAAATACAATCCTAGAAATATCTCCGGTGCTAATCAATCACAATCAGGGGTCATCCCAATCATAATTTCTCACACTTCCTCGTGATTAACTCCCATGTAAGAGGAGGATCCTAAGAAGCACTAATTATACCGAGGGTTTCACACTCTCACCTAGATAGACACCTAATTGTTTTGTTTAGTGGTCTTGGAGAATTAACTTACAATGAACTATTCCAAGACCCTAAAATCTAATCTTGTTGATGCACCCTAGAAAACAAAAGAGTGTAATTCATTTTATTATGCATTGATTTTAATTCGTTGTATTACTCAAAGGGTAAATGGACGTGCAACTAGTGAAGTTATGACACAACAAGAAGTAAAATGCACGCCTAACAATCAATGCAAATGCATTGTATAGAATGAAAAACAGGGTATGCAACTACGTGAAGTGCAAAATTTTTCCTTCAAATGTATATGCAATCATTCCTGTAACATCCCCTCAAAACATGACCAGAAAATGTGAAGTGTAAGTAAAAAGGAACTGTAAGTGAAAATCCTAGCCTCATCCAAATTATAGATGAAATTTAATTATGCTAGGAAACTGAAAACGTGTTCGACTAAAGCGATGATTGAGAACGAATCCACTAGGGGGAGAGGTCAAAAGCTAAGTGAAACCTTAAAGAATTTAGTTTTGATGACTAAGGGTAATCAAGGTACAATAGGATACTATTTGAAGTACAAATTTTATTTCTAATTATTCTTTGCATGAACTCAATACCATGCTTACTATTAAAAATGTGTTCATCACATGCAAAGACGAAAGGATTGATACTATCCTTTGAACAACAAGCAAGTTGTTGTTGATTTTTCTGTTCAATAGCATAAAACAAGCTAATGTCATCTTTATAAAATTGGTTCTAAAACACACAATAGTATTATTATTTTTGTGTTAAATGCATATTCAAATTATTAATATAAAAATGAAAATTGACACCACCTTAAGTATAAAGTAGAGATAAACTAGCTTTATCTATACTAATGAGAAAACTATATAAATAATTATATTGTAAGGTAAAGGTTATCAAAATGTGGTTCATAACATAACTACATGTATTATATATATACTTCATATAATAAGGAAACTTTATGGAACATCTTTTGCTCAAACTTTTCCGTTGGATTAGCTTTGTGAGAAAAAGGCGGAACAAAAACCCTTACGGTTGAAAGTCATCCGTCCATCTGACTCACGACGGAAGGCATAGAATCAAAGCTCAATAAACAAAGAGCTACCAATGGAGAGAATATACGACTAATTGGTTAGTCATGGAGAGCTATTCTCGAAAAGTTGTTACTAACTTTCAATTCGGCTCGTCGTATGCTTGGAACACTAGACACTCGGTGATTCTAAATTTATAACGTGGAAATTTTTAGCGCCACTTGGCTCCTTGGGAACCAAGAAAGCTTCCTTTTTATTTTTCTCATTGAGACTGTGGAAAAAAAAAAGGTTTTAGCAAGGATAAAGGGAGAAAATGCGTGCCACGAATGGGGGGAGGAAGAAGGACTCGCTCGGGGAAAAAGAGAAAGGAGTTAGGCAAGCTTCATCATTTGTCTCTACGATCTGGCCGGTGTAAGTGATATGATAAGCTGTCATTGTTTTGTTGTTGCATCTACATATATGTTGTGTTTCCTTTTAAGATTCAGATCTGGATTTGATGCCTGCAAAATTATTTTTCTTAATGTTTAGATCTGATTGTTTATGGTTGAGGGTTATGATTTTCTGAAAGATCTAAAAGATCTGGAATTGCATGGCTATAATTTATTTATAGCCGAGGGTTTCCATTTGCATTGCTATGATTTATTTATAGCAGAGGGTTGTGATTTGTAATGCTATGATTTAATTCTAGCTGAGGGTTGCGATTTTCTGAAAGATCTAAAAGATCTGGAATTGCTTGGCTATAATTTATTTATAGCCGAGGGTTTCCATTTGCATTGCTATGATTTATTTATAGTAGAGGGTTGTGATTTGTAATGCTATGATTCAATTCTAGCTGAGGGTTGCAATTTTTATTTGCTATGCTTTATCTATGGCTAAAGTTTGCGATTTTGTTTTTATATGGAAGTACCTTTCATGCGTTGAAGTTTATTCCTGTGATTTTTACGATTTTAACTTATGAGCAAGGCCATAGTTTTTCATACGAAATAGTAGTTATTGTTTTTCTTTGATATATATATCTTTGTGTGCAAACCTACACGATTTGCATGGGAAATCATTGATTTTAGTTTAAATACCAAATCCATTTAAATTTATTACAAACCTCCGCGACTTGATGAAAACGACGGTCGTAGTGTCAAAGTAAATTCGATGGTAGAATCTTTCAAAATAAAACCAGATTAGTTGATCTCTAATTTTTCTTCATTTTTCTATTGGATCTAATTAATAAATTTATGAGTGTGATTTCAGAATATACCATGGACCTGAATGTATGCATGCGATTTTGATTCATATTGTGAATATGAACAAGATTTTGTTGCTTGCATTTGTTTTATTGTGGATTCTTCTATCAATCTGGAATTGGGTTGCTTTTTTATCTTGCCCAAATTCTGCGTTCCAAATCGAACATAGATATATAAGTATGAATTGTACTATACATGTGCAGTCTGCAATTTGATTTATGATTAGAGTCTTGATTGGATCTGAATGTACGTGGCCTTTGACCATGTTGTAATTGACTGATAAAATGTTAAGTATCGGACGTGATAAAGATCCAATCTCAGTTTATGTATTTGGTTTTTATGATTTCATATGGTGTAGTTTCTTTTCGATCGGCTTAGATCTAGAGAAGAAACTGTCTACGTTTAGTTTCTTGAATTTTCCAGTTGCCTGTAATTTCTTTTATATAAATATATTTATATATAAACCCAGATCTGGATTTTGGTGGGTTTTTCTTATACTAATACCTGTGATGAAAATATTTCCAGCATGGGTATGGTACTTTGTCTGCAAATCGATTTTAAAACATTAAAATACTTCCATAGTTTGCCTTGAGTTTAGCGCCGATAATAAGAGGATTTCCATTATTTAATGCATTATCTTAACATTAGATATCTAACTATTTTAAAAAGCTCCAACCGTTTGATTTGAGTTGACGGCGTGTGACGAAACCTCTTTTCAACTCATATTTTGTTTAAATTCTTGGTTTCCGCGTTGTCATGTTTTTCCTGGCTTCTTGCTACACGAATGGTTCACTCTGTCATTCTTTGGCTACATGAGAGATTCCTATCATTTCTCTTTTTAAATATTTTGTGTGAGATCTTATCATGATAGGTTTGGTACCTTTGCATAAATTCACGTTACCTTAACTTTGGACATTTGATTATAAATATATAATTTAATTAACATATGTAAAGGTAATTCACTATGGTGGAAGGAGTGGGTTATAACAAGAATTCACTACATAAACTATGACGTGTACAAAGCTTAACGTTCATGTATCTTGTAAGAAAATTGTATAAACAAGTATGTAAAGCCACTACATGGTTTATATATGGATATAGTTTATATATGAGTGTGGTTCTTGTTTATAAAAGAATATAAACAATAAAATGTATAAAAGTATTTCACTATGGTGTAAAGAGTGATTTATAATAGGAAAGCCACTATATATGGATATAGTTTATATATGGGTGTGGTTCTTAATGTTTATAAAGGAATATAAACAATAAAATGTATAAAAGTATTTCACTATGGTGTAAAGAGTGATTTATAATAGGAAAGCCACTATATATGGATGAAGTTTATATATGGGTGTGGTTCTTAATGTTTATAAAAGAATATAAACAATAAAATGTATAAAAGCATTTCACTATGGTGTAAAGTGTGATTTATAATAGGAAAGCCACTACATAGTATATATTTGGATATAGTTTATATATGGGTGTGGTTCTTAGTATGTAACAGTTAATGAGAGAGTAGGAGAAATCTCTTTAAGAAGTATTCTACCCCTAGCGGATTCGTTTCCCAGCTCGGGGGTGGCTTTAGATGGGAGAACATACGTCACATGAAGCCTACGGTTGGGAGGAATGTCGAAGACATGTTTCCATTCACTAAGTTCAAAATAAGTATTCTTAAAAATTTGTTTTGTTTATGGAAGCAATTACTTTGTTTATAAGATTTATGCTCTTGGATTTATGATACTAATATGCTTTTGGAGTTACATAAAGTGGTGATTCCAGGTGTTGTGCTACAATGGGGAAAAACTCTTGAAAGACAAGTGACTCTTGCGTCATTTTTTTTATTCTATGGTAGCTCCCAAGAGGACAAGTACAAAAATGGTACCTTGTTATGAAGGATGTCAGCGACATTTAAAAGAAAAGGTTAAGGTGTAATCGCTATCCCAATTGAGGGATAGTCTAGCTATTAATGTAATGGTCATATCTATTGTAAACTTCAATAATATTTGCTTATGTATATATGCGTTAGAGTGATGGTAGTTTACAGTTCTTAATTGAAACAAAAAAAAATGTGATTTTGTATTTGAGGTATAAAGTTTTTACCGGTATTTTGGTACTAGTATGGTCATTGTTATAGCTCTATCGTCAACTACTCAGTGGAACTTAATTTAATTAAATTACAGTTTGTTTGTATGAATAGATGCAAATGATAGTAGAGTTTACATAAATGTGATTACACATTCTCAAAGAACTAACATGATTGACTTGTTGATATAGTAAAAGTGAAAAATTTACCCCATTTTCTCAGAATTTTAATTGAGGAATTTCGGGTATGTTACAATTCCTATATGAAAATATTACTATAATTCACCAAGCAAACCTAATGCAAGTACCATGCTAATGCAAAATTAAAACAATGCATAACTATGCAAAAAGAAAAATGTTTTTGTATTTTTTAATTAAATGAGATATAAAGGAAAAAAGATGACTCTACCACCCTCAGACTCTGCAACCACTCACAAACAGCAGCCAAGAAAGCACCAAGGTAAAAGAGACCTAATGCACTAATCTCAAAACAAAAAGTAGAAAATGAATGACAAGAACATTTTCAAAAATCAAACTAAAAGAAGTCTCTGCTCAGAAACATGAGTGTGTACAGACTCCAGAAGCATCCAAGAAGACTCGGAAACCATCTAAACTCACCGAGTAACACTTAATCCTCCAAATAAAGCAAAAAATCAAGGCATACATGATTGTTCTTAGTAAACCTGCATACATACGCGGTTGTTCCAAGAAAACCCGCGTGTACACGCGACTGTGAAAGTAAAGCCCACGTATAGGAATAAAAAGAGAGAAAAATAAGGTAAATAGACAGAATGAGACAAATTTTGCTTCTTCGGCACCCTACTAGGAAAACATGCCCCCAGACCCGACATAGAAACAGAGAAATCGGAGCAATTCAAGCGCATTGAATGCCAAAAAATCCCCAAAGAAAAACAACTAGGAACCTCCCCAGTATGGTCGCCAATTCTGTTACGGAGAGAAACTTACTATGGCTTGGTGTGTACCACAATAGACAGAGAAACCACAGAAATCAATCCCTTCCCAATATGCAAGAGAAATAAAACATCTAACACTAAAGGATCTCAAATCATACCTTATTCTGGATGGTTGAAGTAGATCCTCGTTGAGCTTTTTCCAATCTCACTTATGTTAGCAATTTTCTCTCAACAACGGAAAACAAGACAAGCATGCTATATAATATGGTGTTAGATCTACTCTAGCATATATAATCAACAATGTATAAGAAATTAAACACATCCATGGATTCAATANTATTTCTATTAATCAAAATAGAGATTACACAAGTGACATCCTCTGTCGGCACGTCTGTGAACTAGAGAAACTGAGTCCTCCACCTAGGCATCCACCACTTCAATCCTCCATATCTCGATAGAAAGCTCAAAAGTGAAGGAAATCTTGGGAAGAACACAAAGTGCTCCAAAGGGACAAAGGGATGCAGACTCAAGTACAAGCAAGCTATGGAAACAATGGACTATAGTTTTCTTTTTCTTCAATTCCTCCTCTTCAATGTATCCAAGGGTTCCTTATATAGTACTCCAACGGGGTAATGGAGAGTCAAATTTGAGTGATACTGAGGAATACAGAAGTCCAAGAGACAAGTGGTTCAGAGACACATCAAGGAAAACTCGAAAAATATTTGGACTTATGCACGCATCCCGATGTATGCGAGTTTGAGGTCAATATCCGCGTATATACGCGAGAATGGGATTAAAAGTCGCATACAGCAAATAATAGTTGTTTTTAGGGATGAACTTGGAAAAATCAAAGGTACAATATGTGTCCATGGGGTGCAAAGAGTCTGTAGAGGGACAGGGAAGGCCATAAATGTGTGATCAACAATGTGTGGTAAAATCAATGGTAATAGTAGCACCTATTAATTTCACTGCAATAACACACTAAAACATATGAACTCTTAGAATCATGTTTTTCCTCCTAGCATGAACATTTTTTCAGGGTCCATCACGCCCTCCACTACTCTGGATAAATCTAGAGCTAGAAAATCATCATAGGGGACTTCTATGGAAACCCAGCTGCTTCTGATGTTCGATGGGCAGAAATAAGCATGAAACCTGCCCGAGAAGGCTTTGATACCATATTAGAATTTGAATTCCATTTATATATTCAAGAAGATAGTTCTAATAATGTTTGCATCAAATGGAGAATGAAGATACAAACTGAAAAAAACAAACCACGCATGAAACATACAAGTATTGCTCAGGAATTTATAGTATCATTCACAATAATAATTCGGTGTTACAGTAGTTTACAAATAGGAAGAATTCAAATTCATTAGGGAGCAATTCGAATCTACCACATGGATCTAACTCTATCTAGTTGAATCTCTAACTCATGGTGTCTTAATCAATATCGGAGTCCAAAATCAACTCTCAGATGTCCAACCAACTCAATCAATCAATGATGGCTACTTAACTTAGTGAAACTGAGTGTGGTAGGTGGGAAAAGACACCTACTCCACATGCATCCATGCATTATCCATGCAATACATTCACTAGCTAACTGATTGTGGACTAACTAAAAGTAACTAGGGGCTAATTGAGACTAACTAGTACTAACTCCAACTAATTGAAGTAGGTTGGTTCCAGGACTCCCAGTGGCTCCTAAAATGTAGGGATTGGTCTAGGAGGTGCCCAAACTGATGCATGCACATGCAATAAGTGGAAGTTAACCTCTAGAAGTGTTTCCCACACTCCAATGACTGGTGCATGTGGCCCCATTAGGTCAAGTGGGCCTAATTGTACTAGTGGACCCAAATAATTCATTAAGGTTCCTAAGTTAGGATAATTAATCTAATGGACAGTATGATCAAGGTAGGATTAATAATCCTAACACCTTCTCCACCATGAGTCATGTAACCCCAAAATTATGGGAAAGAGGACCAAACACCATTGTTGATGGGTTTAATCACCTTTAATTTGAACATTGTCTTATGGACTAATCATTATTACTTCAGGGGCTACTTCTCATGATCATATGGACCAATCCTTCTGGTCAGGTAGACCCAACACCACTACTTTCACAATTTCTTCAAATTCCTTACCGACATTGCTTGGTAACACCTTTACAAAGTTTCTTACACTTCTTATCATCATGGTCATGTGACCCACCATAATGTTCATGTGACCCATGAACATGGTCATGTAACCCAACATCATTTATTTAAGATATTATTCACACTTCTTTAGGACACTTTAGGGACTCCTTTACACTCCATATCATCCCGATAATTAGGGGATTCTCTATGATATTTGTACCACTTATACATAACTCAAACTATCTTCCCCTAAGGTCCATGCGCAACTGCTATGCAATAATGGGACCGCTTTGGATTTATATGCACTTGTGATCAAGGGATTTCTTAGGTTGTTCTTTAGGGGATTCAAGGATTCATTCCCAAAACATTTATCTCTACTACAACCACAACATCATTGTCACATTGACACCACATATCTCTTCGCCCTTTTGACATCAATGACACCCTGTTTGACATCAATGAAAACTTCATCCAATAATGTCAAGGAAAATATAAAAGTTCACAATGTCAAAAAAATTTAGTCTCAAGGGAAGAGATGAAATCAAATTCCAAGATTTATGGAAACATACATTGTGCATATGTAATTTTATTTACCTAATAAAATATCATACATAACTGAATATATATATATAACCAAGTATAAGACATATTTATGAAACAAAGAAGACAAATGAGATGCTACCACAACAAAAAAGAAAGTATTCTACATAAATACATAGAACAATCATTGTCAACATTATGTGCTCCCTCTTTATTGACATCTGGAGGAATGTTATCGCTGATAAGAAAAATGGGTCGCACTAAGTAATTAAATCTCATCTCTCCAAATGGATTGACAATGTATGCTTCCAATGAAATCCTAAGATTACGGTATTCTTCTTTAAACTTTGGTCATCTTTCCTTTATTTTCAAAAATACAGATCCTTATGCATGCATTCAAAGAAAAACATCTTTGCTTATGTTCTTTTCATGGTAATCCATAAAAAAATTTACATTTACGAACCAAAACAATTTCTGCAAACAAGGAATAATGGTAATATACCGAAACAATTGTTGCAAACGTGGAGTAATGGGAATATACCGAAATAATTGTTGCAAACGTGGAATAATGGGAATACAACAAAGAACCTTGCAAGGCACCTTTTTTCTTACTTTATCAATATGATATCTACTCTTTTGACATTTTGGCCATTCTTGTTTCAATGCATGTTTTTTATAATACACAATATGATCATGACATGCATGAATATATTGATAATCCATTCCGATATCTTTCATTATGGAATGTAGATATTTCTATGTGTGAGGTAAAACATTGCGTGGTGGTAACATAAGTTCACCTAACAATATACAACATAAAAAATAGTATTGGGAGTAAATAATATTAATTGTACATATTTCATCCAAATTTTATAGATGAACTGCCAAAAAAGGAGAGAAAAAATACTACCTTTATCATGATTTACTAAATGTGATGAAAAATATTCAATACCTTACGAGCCGAGTGACACAATTGTTTGAAAAGGCTTTCATAACATTTAAGTTCACCAACAACAACATAGCAGAGAGAATATTTGTTTCTGATCCTTCTTAAAGGGGTTGGATTTCCTTCTCAAGTACAGGTATATCAAAAACACCATTAATGTTTTCAACATCATCCATTCTAGCATTAAATGTCTCCTAGATAAATCTATTTGTCCCATCTTCTACAATTGTGTTATTAGAATCTTTATCTTCTTCCATGTGATCATTACTAACTTGATCTTCAATATTTCCTCCACGTTCCAGAATAGCGAGTACCACCACTTCTTCCTGCATTGTCAGATCCCTTGGAGGCATTCCTTTATAATTACAAACAATAAAGTAATATTAGTTTATATAAAAAAATATTAAAATGACACAAACATTTACAAATAAAATCAATATAAATACATATAATGAATAAATTTTTACTAAGGGACATTATTCATGTCAAGGTTTTACTGAATATTGTTAGCATTGATGTCAAGATGAAGACATTGATTGATGTCAACATAAAGACATTGGACAAGCTTCTAGAATTTTATTGGAAGTTGTTGGAAATAAGACAAGATTGTCAAGATCATGGGAAATAATATTTTTTGTACCAATAATAAAGTGATGACATTAATGGTGGGGACATATTGATTGCACATGAAATTTATGGTGTTTGGTTCACAAGGCTAGAAGTATAAAAATATCAATTTGGAAGACCTAAGACTACCTAAGGAATCTCCGGTTGAGGAAAAATTAAGTATAAGGGTGTGTGTTATGGTCTAAGGAATACATGTGTCAAGTTCTATCCCAATCCAATCAAATATGTGCATTTAGTGTGTACTTTGGTGACCTAGGTATGCATTTCCTGTAGGTCACTATCTAAAGGAAGAATTTGACCATTTGGGGAAATCAACATGCATTTTAATGACCACAGTGGGAATTTGGAATTGGAATAACATACTTGAGTAAAAAAAGACTAATGATATTTATTATCTCTCTTGGCTTGCATTCTTAATCTCTTAAAAGACATAATTATGAGATAGATTGCTACTAGCCCTGCAAACACATAATTAGACCATTCTATGACTTTGGATGCAATTTTTTTACAAATGACGTACATTATGAGTTAAGGAAAGGTTGAAAAATAATGAAATAATATATATTAGTCTTTTTGGAACAATTGGAATTACTCCATTTTCATCAGGCATGCATTTTTGTGAAGACAGTGAAGAAACATATCACTTGTGCATTGAGCATTCTAAAGACGAAGAATAATCGTTATGAAGCACACTGAAGGAAAATGGATAATGAAGCAACCATTGTCTTGAACTAAATAGAACAAAAAAAAGACCTCATGTAACCATAAAAAGAGACCTATTCCAAATAATGGAAATATTATATTACGCCAATCCTAAAACATACCTAATGAACAGTTGTGAGAAAAAGACAATTCGGTCATACCTAAATGATTAAGAAGGAATATAAACAAGAGACACAAATGTGCATTTTGAAGTGTTCTTGAATGTGAGGTTGTCTTGCGTGTGAGGTTGTAGGACTAATAATTCTACAAGGACTGAAATGTGATAAAGAAGACTTGGAATGAACAATAATTCTCCATTTGGACAACTACAATATGGACGTTGTTATGGGAAATAATGCACAACAGTGAATTTCCGCTTTGGGATGGGGCTAGGACTTGTAGGTTGTAGGAAGGAATCAATATGTGGATACCCTTGGTGGTGGTGGATTGTGACCCAAGTGCTCATGCAAGAGATTGTTAAAGGAAAAAAAATAAAACCATGAAAATGATAACAACTAAATAAAGTGAAAAGGGGAGTAGAGGATGAAAAATCCAACAATAAATGTGAGCCAAACCACTTGTATATATCCAAATGGTTTGTCTAGTACAACACCTTGGATATTTGAGCTCCAAAAGGTGGAAAACAATATTCCTAATGGAGGCCTTTCTTGCCCAAACTTGTTTGCAGAATGGTCAAGGAACCAAATGAGAAGAGTACTTTCCCCTTGAGGGAAGGAGAGAAAGGAACTTTGGGAATGCTTGAAAATAATGAAGAGGTGAGATAAGAGGAATCTCAATCACAATTCCATCAGCATAAACTTGCTCAAAATTATTCTTACAATAAATCTAAGAAATGACAATATCATAGTGTGAACCCTTTGATCCATGTTTTGTATCCAAAGTACACCAAGAGGCCATTTAAGTCAACCAAGTATTTGGAAGAACACAATTCAAATTCATTTGAGTAAGTGGATATTTCATGAGCCTTCAATGCACCACTAGTGGGTGAGATCTTGTCATTTGTATCAGACACGCGGTTCTGGAAGAAACTTTTGTGGTGCAACATGGGTGCTGTTATGAAATTGTGTGTTGTAGCATGTATAAACATAGTTTAAACTGCAATGTTGTGACTTTTGAATGTTTTGGGGCCATTTTGGACTCAATATAATCCTTATACATAGTGAATATATCTTTGGCTAGATGCATGTTGTATTTTGATGACTCTTTACCATGTGACTCGTAAAATTGTCATAGGTGTGTGAGTTTTTCATGATAATAGATGACCCCTGATCTATGAGGTTATGAGGATACTGTCGAGCCGATAATGCATCATAATTTCTTGTGTTATCTTTTTTGGTTATTCAAAATGTGTGGACAAGAGTGACCTTCCAAAGGAAAAAAAATTATGTGTTGTTTTTATACAAACAAGGTGGGGATCCCCATACTTGTGAAAATGGCCATAGTGGCTACAAAATGAAGAGGCCGAGGGATTTCTAATACACTAATATGGTCATGGATGAGGGTGGCCTTAAACCATGAAAGAGTACATGAACCTGGAATTATTTTAGCTAATATTGAAGAAGAGAAACTGTTGAAAATATGAAGAATCCCATAGGGGTGGGTGTCCACAATGGTGTTGGAGTCACTGAAGACTTCACATATACCAAAGATACTACTACCATCATTTCCAAATGTGATCACTACTACGTTCAAGATATACGACTCCCGCTGATGTGAGTAAATGTATTTATTTTGAGCATATGGAAGACTACTATGTTAAGGAGCACTAATGACTTTCCTTAATCAGTTCAAGGTAATCCCTTATAGTGATTGAAAGGTATACCAAGGTACCACTATTTCTTATTCAACTCTCAGAATATGAGGAGTTAGTTTCGATGAGAACTAAAGAGTCATTACAAGATGAGGGTCTTTTCTAAGGAACCAAGTGTGGAAATTGAACCCAAGTGATAGAACAATTGCACTCACAAAATCGCTAATCAAACATGCAAATTTACAGACAAAGGAGACTGAAATTGGAGCATAACACTAATCTGTATTGAATAAGTGTACAATAGCCAACCTTATGAAGTCATAGGCTGCTGAAATATATAATTACATGAGATATTCGAATACATAAGGATGCCATTTGAAATAGTCAAAAAGTAGGCTTACTAAATCTAGTCAAATCCCCCATAGGTGCATAAAGCAGTTTCCAAATCTACCTAGAGGCTCACAAATTGGAAAATTCAAGTAGGAAAGATAATAAGTGATGGAAAGACAACTAATACGTGCTTTTATTAGGAGAAAATAATGAACGATGATGAGGGAAAAAAACAAGTCAACTACACCTAGTCTTACTTTCCCTTTTGCCATAAATCTCAATAAAGCAGGAAACTTAGCAGAAAAAGAAGATATGCGGTAGGGAGGATCTGGAATAAAGAAAATGTGCTAAATATGGATTCCAGGAGGTTTCCCAAGCACTCCATGACTCAGTTTTAGCAAGTTTTACTTCTATAGCATGTCGAAGACAACTTGCATAGAGTGGAATATTGGAAACTAGGAAAATAAGACAAAAATGGATTAATTAATGTCTAAGGTAGGTAACTATGGGTTGATTATTCTAACACCCCCCCTTAAGCCTAAGCTTATGAGTAAATATCAAAAAACTATAGGGCCTAGCAACAAGTCTTAGTCATCCTTTGCATACTGCATGTCCATTTAACCAAGGAAAGAGGCAAAAAGCTAGTGGGAAAATACTCCCTTAAATATGGACAGTAAAACAAAATTTGAAAATATTGTCATCAATCATGCTTCACAACATGCTCAACAATACCCAGTAGTGATTTGAGATTGCTGAATTTCTTCTCACAAAAAACTTTGGTGAAGATTTCTACTACTTGTTTTGAAGATGCACAGAAGAGTAGGTGAATGGTGCTATCATGCACAAGTTGTTTGGTGTAGTGCATATGGATCTCAATGTGTTTGGTTCTCTGTCTTTCAACTGGATCATTGCATATTTGAATGGTACTCTGATTATCACAATAGATAATAGTTGAAAACTATGATTCGAAGCCACACTCAACAAGTATTCCCTACAACCATAAACATTGAGTTGTTGCATTTACAACTCCTCTGTACTCTGCTTCTGTAGATGAGAATGCTATGGCACTCTGTTTCTTGCTTGACCAGTTGATTGGTCCTTTAGCAAGAATGAACACATATCCTGATGTTGACTTTCGATCTGTTTTTTCACTTGCCTAATCACTATCAGTAAACCCAATCAAATCAAGATTAGATTTAGCTTTGTAGAAGATCCCATGAGTTCTTGTTCTGTGAACAAAGTTAAAGATCCTTTTGGCTGCTCTCCAATGGATCTCATGAGGCTGATCCATGTATCTTGAATCCACACTTACTGCATAATAAATATCAGGTTGAGTGTGTGTAAGGTACAACAAACACCCAATCAACTGCCTATACAGTGTATTATTTACCATAGGAGAAGAACCTGCTTCTTCAAGCTTAAAAACTGAAAGGAAGGGAGTCTTGCTTGGCTTGCAATATTTCATGTTGAACTTGTTCAGAAAATATAAAGCATACTTGGACTGATGTACTTTTATTCCATGTTGGGATTGAGCAATTTCAAGACCCAAGAATTGGCTTAACAACCCCAAATCAGTCATAGAAAATGCATGGTTCATTGCATCCTTCAAGGAGGCAATCCCTTTCTTTGAACTTCCTGTAATCAGAAGGTCATCCACATACAAGACAATAATCATCAAAAAACCATGAATCAACTTCAAATAAACATTAGGATCAGACTTGCATTGAACAAAACTCAATGACAGCAGAAAGCCATCAATCTTGGCATACCAACCCCTGGCGGCTTGCTTGAGCCCATACAATGATTTCTTTAACCTGCACACAAAAGATGGATTAGTAAAAAACCCTTGAGTTTGATGTATGTAAGTATCTTCATTGATATCTCCATTCAGGAAATCACACTTCACATCCATGTGATGTACCTCCCATTGCTTCGAAGCTGCAATGGCTAAGGCTAGCCTGATGGAGTCCATCTTTTCCACTGATGCAAAGGTTTCATTGTAGTCAATAGTAAATACCATGTACCTGTGAGTAGCCCTTGGATACCAATCTTGCCTTATATTTCAAAGGGGAACCATTAACAGCAAACTTAGTTTTGAAAACCCACTTACATTGAACTAGCTTCCTCCTTGGGGGAAGATCAACTAGTTCCCAAGTGTTGTTCTTCTGGAGTGAGTTGAATTCTACTTTCATGGTTTTTTTCCATCTTGGATCATGTGCTGCAT
Source organism: Pseudotsuga menziesii (assembly GCA_001517045.1). Lineage (NCBI taxonomy): Eukaryota > Viridiplantae > Streptophyta > Pinopsida > Pinales > Pinaceae > Pseudotsuga > Pseudotsuga menziesii. Next base: position 583,250 of record LPNX010867753.1, read on the forward strand.
ATTCATATGTCTATGGGTCTGATTCAACCATCAGATAGCACTTCTCTGCAAACAAAGGGTCTTTCATACACAGGGCACTCTCAAACTGAGATCTAGTCCTCCTAGGATCACTAGGATTTCCAGCTAGTTCCCCAGCTGCATGAATGGTCTTTTCTGCCCACTTTGGTCTTGTAGGAATATCAGGATCTGAAATTAAATCATCATTATCAGACATATTAGAATCATTGAACTCATTTGTCTCTTCACTTACATTCAATGGTTCTGGTGGTGAAGAAGATTCTCCAACTTCAACTGTTGCTAAAGGCTCTTCTTGGAACTGAACACTCCATTCAATGAAGGCTTTGTTTGTGCTCAAGTTGATCAGCTTGTACCATTTTTAATCTTTAGAGTACCCAACAAATAGACACTCTTGGATTTGGGGCTGCAAAGCCTTCCTCTTTTCTGTCGGAATTCTACCCCAAGCCTTTGAGCCAAAAATCCTGAAATGGGTCACATCTAGCTTTTCCCACTCCAAGCTTCGAAAGGAGTCATAACATCAAGTTGTTTATGAGGCACCCTATTATGGATATAGTATGCATAGTTTATAGCCTCAGCCCAAAACTTTGGTGGCAAAGTCTTAGCCTCCATCATACAACCATCTCCTTCAGTGATTTGTTCTTTCTCTTAGCAACACCATTTTGATGTGGTGTGTAAGGGATTGAATGTTGCATCTGAATACCTTCATCTTCACAATATTGAATGAAATCAGACTTGACATACTCACCACCATTCTCAGATCTGAGGATCTTGAGCTTCCTCCCAGACTGGTTTTCAACCAAGGCCTTAAAGACTTTGAAGAGGCCAAAAACTTCAAAGTCATACCTGGAAACTAAACAATAAACCCAATGCATAAACCCAACAATAACTTCAAAGTAAACCCAACAATACCTAGAAAAGTCATCTATGAAAGTAAATGCATATTTGGCTTGAATCATTGACATATGAGGAAATGGACCAGCAACATCACTGTGGATCAACTCAAGAGGTGCAAAGGTTCTCTCATGACTAGCTCTCTCAAATTTATGCTCTGGGTGTTTTCCTAGGATACAACCTTGACAGACTCCCTTGGAAAACTTAATATTTGGTAACCCTATGAACATTTATTTTTCACTTAGATTATAAAGATACTTATAGTTAAGATGGACAAATCTTCCATGCCAAAGCTTGCTTACCTCATTAGCATGAATCAGAAGAGTAGAGGGGTTTGAGTACGGTAGAAAATGTGAAAACATGTATACCTTCGAAGTGTGATCTACAACTCCTTTTGCAATGACTTTACCATTCGAGATCTCTATGATCTCAACATCATCAAGGAAGAATATAACCTTATTTGGAGACCCTGTGTGGGTCATCTGATACACTACCAAGAGGTTAGAGGCAAGACCTAAAACATACAATACATTACTGAACTTACCATGGTCAAGATCTATCCTTCCTTTCCCCAAACTGTCAGTGAGAGAGTCATCTCCTAGCACTATTGGTGGACCTTTCGACATGTCAAGACAGGAGAATGCCTCCTTGGTCGAAACCATATGTCTTGAAGCTCCAGAGTCTATGGCGAATCTAGGTGAGCTTGATGTGCCAACAACCAAAACATGTACTCTCTCTCTGTCCTCTGAATTTGATCCTCCTTCCCTCTTCTTTGAGCAATCAGGAAGGGAAATGTTATTCTTCTCCAGGATTTGGGTCAACATGTCAATTTGATTCTTCACGCAGGAGCTTTCAGGATGATAGCCCTTACTGCAGCAAGCACACTTTCTCATTTCTCATTTGTTCTTCTTCTTCTAGAAGTTCTTATTGGAGCCTTGGGGCTCCTCTTGAGACTTGTTCTTGTCTCTCTTTTGCTCAAGCGGCTTTTTAGCTTTCTTGTTTCCTTTTGAATCCACCCTCGAATCTCCAGCAACCAAATCTTGGTCTTTGGAAGGTTTGATGGTGCCCATCATCACTAGTTTATCGTGTTCTTGTGTGAGGGATTCCATGAACTCTGCAAGCTTAGGCATCTTCCAGGCTCAAACTATCAACTTGGTGGCATGGAAGGTCAAAACAAACACTGAATAGACAGGGCCAAGCTTTGAGAGTATGGCCAAAACTAGTTGCTCCTCCTTATTTTCAATTCCACACTATTTTAGCTGCAAAACAAGGGATTTAAACTTGAAAAAGTGAGTTACAGGGATTCAAAGCTGCTGGGACTCAAAGAGATCAATTCATTCTTGATTTGATGTCCTCTCATCTCATCTATCTTACCAAAAATATCTACAAGCTTCTCCTACACTTCATTAGGTGATGTCAATCCATCAAGATGGAAGAGGAGGTCTCTGGATATGCTCAGACACAGAATACCATAGGCCTCATCCCTCCTGTTGTGCCATTTAATTTTCTCTGTAACTGCATTGGGCTCTGTCTCAATTGCCATAGTCACACTATAGAGACCTTTCACCCTTAACAGTATCTCTATCTCTACTTTCCATTCAAAGAAATTAAATGGAGTCAAGATGATCTTCTGAGATTGATCCATAGCTCAGAAACGGTGCCCTTCAGTCAGCAGAATGATCCCAGTCAAGATGTCGAACCTGCAATAGCAATATGGAAGGAGAGAAATCAATCTACGAAGGCTCTAATACCATGTGGAAATTGAACCCAAGTGATAGAACACTTGCACTCACAAAATTGCTAATCAAACATGTAAATTTACACACAAAGTGTTCAGGTACACAGGGTACTCCCAAAAGACCGAACACCTTGATCAACTGCTTCACACAAATAGATCACAGATCAACACACCGATGTTTGTCACGTGGTTAAAACCCTCAAGAGGGAAACAGTCCACGGCCCCATCCAAATAGCTACTTGGAGCAATTTATTATGCAAAAGAAAGAAAGTTACATGAGCTTCTCATAATCGATCAACTAGCCAAGGACCCGCTATGCTCTTTAAATAGAGATCATAGACCAATCGGGTGGTAAGCCACGGATCAATGGTAGGTATGATCTAAGAGAAGTTGAACCGTCGGATCAATCTATATCTAGAACATATCGTGACCGTCGGATTATAATATTTACAAATGCATACCAATGCATACTAAAGAAACACACTTTTACCTAACGGATATATTACACAAGTTGATCTTAACTAACTCCTAAGTGTCTAAATATCCTAACATCCCCCCTTAAGAACAACTTGGAGTAGGATTGAAGGATTTACAAAAGTGACACTATTAGGAGAAGGAAGGAGGAATTAGCCTATCCCCCCTTAAGGACACATTCCTGAACTCCTAACATAGACCGAAGTTTAGAAAACGTTGATTATGTAAGAGACTTGGTGAAGATGTCTACAACTTGATCATCTGTAGGGAAATAGAGAACTTCAATAACACTATCATGAACAAGATTTATGATGAAGTGCATGTGTAGCTCAATGTATTTGCTGGGCTAATGTAGAACTGGATCTTTGGCAAGCTTGATGGCACTTTGATTGTCGTACCAAAGTGGAGTAGGCTGCTGCTACTCGAATCCAAACTCTGAAAGGATCTGTCGAAGCCATAAAGCTTTCTGACTGGCATTAACTATGGCTCGATATTCTGCTTTTGCTTAAGAAAGAGCAAGAGCTTGTTGTTTCTTACAAGCCCAATTGACAGGTCCAGATCCCAGAATGAAAACATAGCCTGCAGTAGACTTTCGATAATCAAGATCGTCGACCCAATTTGAATCAATAAAACCAACCAATAAAGGTTTCCCCCCTGTACTGTAATGAATCCCAAACTGAATTGTACCTCGAATATATTGAAGTATTCTTTTTGCTGCTTTCCAGTGACTTTCATGAGGAGTTTGCATATAATGGGCAACACGACCAACGGCAAAGGAAAGGTCAGGATGGGAATGAGTCAAGTATAAAAGACTACCAACAAGATGACAATACAAGCTGGCATCAAATTTAGGGTAAGTACAAGTGGTAGAAAGTTTGACTCCAGACTGGAAGGGAGAAGGGGCTGGTTTACAATCTTCCATGTGGAAGCGATGAAGAAGGTCACAAGAATATTTAGACTGGGAAAGAAGATTCCTTCTTTGGTTTGCAAGACTTGGATACCAAGAAAATAATGCAAATGTCCTAAGTCTAACATTTCAAAATTTTTCTTAAGACTGGATTTCACATGGGTTATAAGTTTAGGGTCACTACCAGTAAGGATAAGATCATCAACATAAAGAACAAGTATGATGAGATGGTTTCCTACTTTCTTGGTATAGACATTGGGGTCAGAATGACATCTAGAAAAACCAGTGTCAAGGAGAAAGCTATCCATTTTGGCATACCAAGCTCTAGGAGCTTGCTTAAGGCCATATAAGGATTTCTTAAGGAGACAAATAAGGCTAGAGTTATTCTGAACATATCCAGGAGGTTGTTCCATGTAAATTTCCTCATGTAAATTACCATGTAAGAAGGCATACTTGAAATCCATTTGATGTACTTCCCATTTATGTAAGGCTGCAAGGGAAAGAACAAGGAAGATGGAGTTCATTTTTGCTACAGGGGAAAAGGTTTCATTGTAGTCAATCCCTTCAACTTGGGAAAAACTTTGGCAACTAACCTTGCCTTAAGTCTTTCAACACTTCCATCTGATGCATACTTAGTTCTGTAGACCCATTTACATCTGACAAGTTTTCTTCCTTTTGGAAGAGGAACAAGATCCCAAGTATCGTTCACCATTAAGGAACGATATTCTTTATCCATAAATGCATCCATATCCGGATTTCCTGAAGCTTCTGCAAAAGTTTCTAGATCATGATTCTCGAAAACTTGAGCCAAAAGAAAAGAGGCTCTTTGAAACTGATAACGTGTTCGATGTTGATCTCTAGGATCATTGGCAAGATCACCAGCTACTTCACATGTTGAACGGACCCATCGAGGAGGCATTGGTGCTAGTGCAATTGGAGGAACATGAGCAGGCGGATGTGGATTTTCATCCTCACTGTCATCATCAGAAACTGGAGTTGTAAACCTGTCAAGGAAGTTGGCAGAAGAAGAAGAAGGCACAATCTCCGAATCAGGCTCGCGGGCCAATGATGGCACACCCACCAAGTTAGGCTCGCAGGCCTATAGATTTTCATCAAATTTAACATCTATTCTAATGATTATATCATGTGAATGGGGTTAAAGAAGTCTATAACCTTTTACATCTTCAGAATATCCAACAAATATGCACTTTTCACTTTTAGGCTGCAATGCTTTTCATTTTTCATCCGGAATGTGAGCCCATGCTTCACAACCAAACACACGAAAGTGACTTACATCTGGTTTAATTTTACTCCATGCTTCTTCTGGTGTTATACCTTGTAAAAATTTAATGGTTGTGCGATTAACTATGTAATTTGCACAATTTATGGCCTCAGCCCAATATTGAAGACTTAGTCCCTTAGATTGGATCATACAATTAGCCTTTTCTTTTAAAGTGCGGTTCTTCCGTTCAGCGACACCATTTTGTTGTGGTGTATATGGAACAGTGTGTTGTTGTTGGATTCCTTGTTTAGTGCAGAAAGTAGTGAACTTTTCGTTAACATATTCACCTCCATTGTCAGATCTTAACTTAATAATTTGATGACCCGATTGCTTTTCAACAAGGGCCTTGTAGGCCAAGAACATGTTTAATACTCCGCTCTTAAGTTTTAGGAAGTAAACCCAAGTGTGTCTGGAGTAGTCATCAATGAAATTTAAGATATATTTGAAACCAGAAAAGGATGCAAATGGAAGAGGACCACACAAGTCACTATGCACAAGCTCCAAAGGAACCGAGGCATGCCAAGAGGCACGTTTGTCAAAACTGTCCCGATGATGTTTTCCGAGTACACAACCGGAACAAACACCATCTTTGCAAGATACCATCGGAAGACCAGTCACCATATTGTCTTTACATAGTTGTTGCAATGAGCGATAATTTAAGTGACCAAATCGCTCATGCCAAATTTTGCTCAAGTTATCACTATGAGCAACAAAAACTGAAGGAAAAGGTGATGACCCAAAGTTGTTAAATTTATACAACCTAGTAATATCATCAAAAGTTCCAATAGCAAGGAAATTTTGAGGATTTTTAAAATCCTTGATTACAACTTGGTGAGGTGTAAACGTCACAGTTCTACCTTCACCTGAATGAGTAATTCGATAGACTGATAACAAATTGCAGGTTTGGAACACATAGTACATCACTGAAATGACCATTTTCTACTGGAACTGTTCCAGATCCTACAACAGTACTTACAGATCTATCATCACCAACAAATATTTGTTTGGTGTTACATTCATGCATAGTAGAAAAGATGGCTTGATCCTTAGCCATATGATAAGATGCTCCAAAATAAATGAGCCATTCATTTGAAGTAGAAGAAGAAGATGCAGTATAAGAGTAACTAGAAGCACAAAGTGCATGTCCATGAGAGTTAGATTCTGAAGATGAATCTAGGTTGATTCATTGTTGCTTCCAAGGCTACCATCTTTTTGAAACACTTAGATTCATCGTGATTATCTTTCCCACAAAAATTGCAATGACTCTTAGTCTTCTTTCCTTTCGGCTTGGATCCTTTGTCATGTTTCAAGGAAGGAGCTGACTAAGAGGGTTTGGGATGCTTGTTTTTTGGCTTATTATTGTGAAAATTTTGTTTCTTGGGAGGCTTGGACTTTTTTTTCCTGTTGGGACAATAAGGCTTTCCCAGATGTATCTGCATTGTTAATTATTCCAAGTTGAATGAGCTTATCTTGCTCTCTAATTAAGGAATCACAAAAGGATTCAATACTAGGCTCTTGATAGCTAGCTGCAGTCAAGGATTCTTTCATGGAGTAGAATGTAGATACAAAAATAGAATATGTAGGTCCAAGTTTGGAAAGAACATGATAAATACATTGTTTGTCTTCTTTCTTAATCTTGCATTCTACACATAAGATTCTAAGAGTTTTATACTTAGATAAATAGTCTTGAATGCATGAAAAATCATTTGGATTCAAGGAAAGAAACTCATTCTCAAGTTGATGACCTTGAATTTCATTGTGTTTACCAAACACAGATTCCAATTTTTCCCAAGCTTTATTAGGTTCATCAACTCCAGATATGTGGAATCGCTTCTATCTTTCCATTTAATTTTCTTATTATTATCAGTGGGTTCTGTTGCTTTCCCTGAGGTTATCCTGAAAAGTCCCCTACTTCGCAGAACATCCTCCATACAATATTTCCATGAGAAATAGTTAGAACTTATAAGTATAATATCACAAGGGGTGGCCATACTATAAAATAGTGGCTGAAAGAATAGAAACTAACTGTCTGGTTGCAAAGAACTCGAAAAAATATGCGGTTTAAAAAAAATGGTACTGAAAACAGATTCTGGATGATGAAGTTATGCTTGATCAAAGAAAATGTTGAAGATGTCCCCATGTGGCAAATATTAACTTGACCAACTAAAAAAAGAACCCCCCTCTTCCCAATATCAACCTTTGACAATCACTTTACAATAAAGTTGCTTTGAAGTGAATCACTTTTGTAGAATAAGTGAGGTTCACTTTTACAATAATGTTACTTTTAAATAGTGCGGAAATAAATTAAAAGACTTAAGTGACTCACTTTTTATTTTATTTTATTTATGTGAGATGCACTTTTATAATAAAGTACCTTAAAAATAGAAATTGCATGCACTAAAAAGTAGCTTAATAAGACTTGAACTCAAGACCTATTAAGGAATAAAGCAACTTTGGACCAAGTGAGCTAAGTTTAAAAGGTACATAAAAGAATGGAAAGAGGAAGGGGGTTTTTTTTTTAACTCTTCTTTCGCGTTCTCTGTGCTTGCTTTTTTTCTTGCAAATCACAAAAAAAACGAAAAACAAAAACAAAAAAAACTTTTTCCACACAATGGGGTTAGATATTAGTTAGCTTACCCAGAAAGTCTACGTTTTCAAGTTTTCTCATTGTTTTTGATTTGTCGTGATCGCACAAGGTGCACGGCAAAGAGCATGCGTAGCCGAGAAGACAAGAAAAAATAACTTTCCCTTGTTGTTTCTGATTCGCCGCGATCGCACAAGGTGCACGAAAAAGAGCAGACACAGCCAGGGAAGGCAACAGTCCAAGACTAAAACAGTAAATATTTAATAATAAAACTGATAAAATATGAGAGATTTAAAAAATAAAATAAAACAAATCCATCTTTGTAACATTATACCTTCAGATTTGTCGAAATTGGTGTTTCTAGAACAAACGAAAACAATTTTCGATGAAACAAAAACTATTTCCCATTGAAACGGCGCTCTGGATGCAATTGAACAGCTCCCATGGGCCAAAAATGTACAAAAAATCTAGAACCGAAAATCCTTTCAAATTTTCGGCAACATCGGTTCTAGATCTTGATCAAAACCAAAAGTGGCTCTTCATAAACGCTCTAAGACCATGTTCAGGTACATAGGGTACTCCCAAAAGACCAAACACCCTGAGCAACCGCTTCACACAAATAGATCACAGATCAACACACCAATGTTTGTCACGTGGTTAAAACCCTCGAGAGGGAAACAGTCCACGGCCCCAGCCAAATAGCTACTTGGAGCAATTTATTATGCAAAAGAAAGAAATTTACATGAGCTTCCCATAATCGATCAACTAGCCAAGGACCCTCCATGCTCTTTAAATAGAGATCATAGACCAATCGGGTGTCAAGCCATGGATCAATGGTAGGTATGATCTAAGAGAAGTTGAACCGTCGGATCACTCCATGTCTAGAACATATCATGACCGTCGGATTAGAATATTTACAAATTCATACTAAAGAAACACACTTTTACCTAACGGATATATTACACAAGTTGATCTTAACTAACTCCTAAGTGTCTAAATATCCTAACATCTCTCCTTAAAAACAACTTGGGATAGGATTGAAGGATTTACAAAAGTGACACTATTAGGAGAAGGAAGGAGGCGTTAGAGCCTATTATTGTTATTATTTGGCTGCAATATTTATTCAATTATTATGTTTAGAACTCATAATATAGATTAATGTGTTGATTCTTGTCTTTGTAATCATTACCTAGTGCAATGTCTATAAAATCTTTGTAAGTTAATATGACTTGGTGGCCAAAAATAACAAGAATTAGTTAGATAATAGTTATTGTGGTTAGTTTCATCGATTGGTTGATAATGGTTAGAAGTGATATGAAGTTATTGGTTGAGAATTTTAAAAAGTTATATATGTATATTGTAGAAGTTTTCATATGCATCTCCACACAAATATTACTTATAAAGTTAAAGGAATTGATTAACACAAATGTAAACTACACTATAGAAAAAAACCTTGGATTAGTTTATGTATAAGCTCACCTTTAAAACAAATATGATTCACTTAAATATATATATAATCCATGTAGTTGTCATATATATTTTCAAATGGGATTTCAATTAGATTATGTGTTTCACAGCTACCCTCCAAATCAAAATACTTTTGATTAACTATACAATAGGAAATGAAAACTAAGATTCTAAATCGAGTAAGCCTCATGTTTTTATTTTGCATTCATGTTTCTTCATCAAATCATCTTTTGTCCACTTTCGTAAAATCTCTATATAATGTGCCTAGTTTTGCACCTAGACAATATAGCACAAGTAGAATTTAAATGTAATTTATTTGGGATGCTAAAGTGGACGTAATTTGCATCCACTTTAACAACATCATGATATAATCCACCTAGTTTTTCACCTAGACAGCCCTAGAATAAGGAGAATATAAATGTAATTGATTTGGGGTGCTAAAGTGGACATAATAAATGTAATCGATTTGATGATAATGGCATTCACAATTATGTGATTATATGATGATGATGATGACAATGTTGTTGTTGACAATGACAATCACAATGATGAAGATGATGATGATGATGATGAGATGAATGATGATATAGATAATGATGATGAAGATGATGGCAATGACGATGAAGTTGACAATGCTGTGATTATATGATGATGATGATGACAATGACAGTTACAATTACAATGAGAATGACATGAATGGTGATGATGATGATGATGATGATCCTTATAAGAAAGTGTTGGTAGAGGTAAATAAACCCAGTTTCACTACAAGCTCCAATATTAAAATGTACTCAATCATAGTTATAAGTTATGCATGCTTTAAATGGTAACCATATCCCATATGCTTTAAATGGTAACCATATCCCATATGATTTAAATGATGACGATGATGAACTAGATGACAACGACAACGATGATGTTTTTGATGATAATCATCATCATCGTCGTCATCATTGTCATTGTCATCATGCTTATCACAATAGTCATCATCATCATCATAATCATCATTCATGTCATCATCGTCGCCATTCTCCTTGACATCATCATCGTCATCGTCATCATTATTGGCATTGTCATTAGTTATTCATCATTACCTTTGGAATAAGAAATAGCATCTACCCAAAAGATGTGATTAGTGGAAAAGGGTCATGGAGGACACATACAATTTATGCATGAGAAATAACAACTTTATTTTTTAAGACGATCAACATCATCATTCTCATTGTATTCATCATGATTGTCATTGCCATCATCAACATCATCATCATTCATTTCATTTGCATCATAATCATTGTCAATGTCGCCATTATTATCATCATCCTCATCATCATAATTATCGTCATCATCATCATAATCCTCGGCATCATCATTGTCATCATTCTCCTCATTATCAAAAACATTACCATAATCATCATAGCCATCCTCAATATCATAATCATTATCCTCAATGTCATCTTCAACATCTTGGCGCAAAACTAGATACAAAAGTGGATAAAAACATGGATGCAAACTTAATGATGCAAACATGGATGCAACGAAAATAGGTGCATAATGGCGTGCACCAAAAGTCGATGCAAAAGGGGATGCAAACACGGATGCAAAATCGACGCATTCATGGAAGAAAAACATGATGAAAAAATTTATGCAAAATTTGATGCAACCATGGATGTAAAATTAGATGCAAAAATAGATGTGAAAGTGGATGCAACAAAAGTAGATGCAAAACTAGATTCAAAATTAGATGTAACACCCAACGTGAAACCTGATGCAAAATTGGATGAAAAAATGGATGCATAAAGGGATGCAATAACTGATGTAAACTTAGATGCAAAAAATATGCAAACATGGATGAAAAAGTTGAAGCAAAAGCGGGTGGAAAAGTAGGAGCAAAAATGGGTGTGGATTGGGACGCAGCACAAGTAGATGCAAAAGTGGATGCAATAATAGATGCAAAAAAAGACGTAAACATGGATGAAAAATGGGATGCAAAAAGGGATGAAAATGTGGTTGCAAAAGTGGAAGAAAAAATGGATGTGAAAGTGGATGTAAAAGTGGGTGAAACAAAACTAGATGCAAAACTAGACTCAAAACATGATGTAAACTTTGATGCAAAACTTGGTGCACAAGGGGATGCAAAAGGGATGACAAAAAGAAGCATAAGTGGATGTAAAAAAGGATGCAAAAGCGGATGAAAACATGGGCACAAAAGTGGAGGCCAACATGGACATAAAAGGGGGTGCAACAAGAGTATATGTACAAATAGGCGCAAAACTAGGTGCAAAACCTGGCGCAAAACCTGATGCAAAACCTGGTGCATAACAAGGTGCAAAACCCGGCGCAAATTACGCCATAATTTGCGCCAGATTTAGAAAAATGACATATAAAATGCCTAAAATAGCACAAACCCGTGAAATTGTGCCATTTTCTACAAAAAATTAAGAAAAAGACATTAAAAGATGGTCGAGACGCAAAAAAGGAAGCAAAAAGAGATGCTAATCACAGGGATTTGTTGTAGTGTATGAAGGAAAGAACATCAATAGGAGGATAAACTTGAGAGCTCAATTAAAGAGCACCAAGATGAGTAAAGGAGAATCCATTCAAGAATTCACAAAGGTCTCTCAATTCAAAGAGAAACTAGAAGCCATTAGAGACTCCCTTGATGAAGATGAACTAGTTATGACTACTCTCAATGGTATCCCTAGACCTTGGGATTCATTTGTTAGTTTTTTAACATTAAACTAGAATTATTAGGATCTTTAACTGAGAGAATAACAAGCACAGCAATCAAACACAAGAGACAATGAACACAGTGATTTTCCTTGGGGAAACCATAAATGGAGAAAACCCCACAACTTCCTCAGAGATAGAATCAGCACCAAAATAGAAAAGCCCAAAACAGTAAGTGATCTCCCGACAGTAATAACCTTCTTCTTATCTAGCCCTAGTGTCTTCTCCTTCCTCAACTATGTGCTACACTTGAGTGTGTATGTGATGTGTGCTAAATAGAGAAGTCACCTCTCTATTTATACTGCTTCCCGGCATGACTAAAACCCTACTAGGGCCGACTTCACTAAGTGAGTCTAATAACCCTAGTGCCCTGGAACTGTGGGGACTTTAACCCTTAGACAATAGGAGGGTTACCCACAATGACTTGACATGGCTTGTTTACATTATACATCCTCCCGATCAAAACATCGGGGCATGACATCATGACTCAATTACATAATAGACACATCCCGGAATAAAAATCGAGTTACAAGACATAAGATACATAGATGAATACATTCCGAAGTTACAAATACATCAACACTCCCTCTTAACTAGGAAGGTATTCTTTCAACACAATTTTCAGCACTGGTCTTCTTCTCTGTATCAACTGGATCATCTCGTCATCTTCATCTTTAAGTCTTCTTAGTCTTCAAGTCTTCTTTGTCTTCGAGTCTTCTTCGTCTTCGAGTCTTCTTCATCTTCAAGTCATCTTCGTCTTCGATTCTCAAGTCATCTTCTTCTTCAAGTGTTCTTCATCACGGGATCTGTATCATCATGACTACTGGCTCATCACTGTTGTATCATCACTCGATTTGGATCGTCATCAAGTCTGGATAAACATCACATCTGGATCATCACTTGATCTGGATCATCATCGAGTTTGGATCATCATCACAACTGGATCGTCACTTGATCTGGATCGTCATCAAGTCTGGATCATCATCACATTTGGATCATCACTTGATCTAGATCATCATCAAGTCTGAATCATCATCACATGCTATCTCAGAATGGTGCTATCTTGATTCTTCTCGTCACGGGAAGTTCTACAGAGTCAATCCTGTAGTCCTACCCTTCATGTAGGTCTTCATTGGTGCTTATATCTGACACTTAAGTCAGAATGGCCCGCCCAGCTCTTACATATAACCTCATCTTGTCAGAAAGGCATGCCCAGCACTCACATCTGACCTCATCTTGTCAGAAAGGCCCAGCACTCACATCTGACCATGTGTAAACACATCACGCAAGAATGGCTCAACACTTATATCTGATCATGTGCAAGCACATCACATCAGAAAGGCTCTGCACTTACATCCGACCTCATCTTGTTAGAAAAGCATAGCAATCACATCTGACCATGTGTAAACACATTGCGCCAGAATGGCTCAGCACTTATATCCAACCATGTGCAAGCACATCGCATCGAAAAGGATTCTGCACTTACATCTGACCCCATCTTGTCAGAAAGGAACAACACTCACATCTGACCATGTGTAAACACATCGTGCCAGAATGGATCAGCACTTATATCCGACCTCATCCTGTTAAAAAGGCTCTGCACTTACATTCGACCATGTGTAAACACATCACATCAAAAGGGCGTGCACTCACATCTGATCATGAAGGAACTAATCCTATCATCACATCAGAATGGCCCCTAGTCCTAGACTGAGCTACCTGGTAATTGACCAGGTGCCTCCATTCTCTGAAAGAATGGAAGTTGCCCTTACATATGACCTACTCATTAGAGTGGCCAACACTCACATCTGACATGGGAGGAACTTAATCCTTTAGCCATGACAGAATGGTTCAGCCCTTACATCTGATCAAGTGGGAACACATCCCTCTCTCATATCAGAATGGCTTCTCATTCCTAGACTAAGTTTTCCTGGTAACTGACCAAGCATGTCCATTCCCATAATGGCAATAGCCCTTATATCTGATCATGTAGGAACCAATCCTACAGTCGCATCAGAATGGCTCAGTACTCAAATTTGACATGTAAGGAACCAAATCCTCTCACCATGACAGAATGGCTCAGCCCTTACATCTGACCATGGAAGGAACTTAATCCTCTCCCATGTCAGAATGGCTCACAGACTCATCACTTCCCTTTGGAGGGAACCTCAATCTGGAGAACACCAAGCTTCTCCCTGAAGTACTCAAACTTCACCCTAGCCAATGGCTTTGTCAACACATCAGCTATTTGATCGTCCGTCGCAACATACTGGAGCTTCACTGCTCCCCTATACACCATATCCCTGATATAGTGATACTTGATCTCGATATGCTTCGACTTGTCATGGAACACTGGATTATCTGACAACTTCACGCAACTCTGGTTGTCACAATGTATACAAGTAGCATCCAACTGGAAATCAAATAAATCAGACAGTAGCTTCCTCAGCCATACTACCTCACAACTAGTTGAACAAGCTGCAACATACTCTACTTCAACTATTCTTAGTGCCACAGAGGATTGCTTCCTGCTAAACCAAGAGATCACACATGATCCCATACTGAAGCAACACCCTGAAGTGCTCTTCCTATCGATGGCACTGCCTGCCCAATCTGAATCAACATAACCCTCCAGTTTAATCTTCTAATTCACCTCATACTTGAGCCCATAATCAACTGTACCCATCAGGTACCTCAAAATATGCTTTGCAGCAATCAAGTGAACATTTCTCGAATCTATCAGGAACTATCTTAAGGTGTTCACAGCAAAGCAAATGTTTGGTCTCATGTTCGTCAGGTACATCAAGGACCCAATCATCTGATGATACATCATAGCATCAACCGACTCTGATGAAGCATCACTCAATAGCTCCAGGTTCGATTCCATAGGTGTGGCCATGGCTTTGTAGTCCATCATCCCAAACCTCTTCAGGATCTCTACTGCATAATCCCTTTTCCAAGGGAGATTCCATCTGCACTCTGCCATACCTCCATGCCTAGTAAATAATGCATCATACCCAAGTCCTTCATTTCGAACTCAATAGCAAGCTTTCTCTTCGTATCAACAATCAACCCATCCATACCTGTCACAAACAGATCATCTACATATAGTAGGACCATCATTGAGTTGCCATCTTCAACCTTGTAGTACAGGTTGGAATCTGCTTTACTCTTAGTAAAGCCCAAACTGGATAGAAAGCTGTCAATTTTTCCATACCAAGTCCTGGGTTCCTGTTTCAAATCATACAGGGCTTTCTTCAATCTGCACACATGATACTCTTTGTCATGTGTCTCAAAATCGAGTGGTTGTTCTGCATACACTTCCTCTTCTACTACACCATTCAAGAAGGCAGTCTTGACATCCATCTGGTGTATCTTCCATTTCATCATTACAACCAGAGTAAGTACTGATCTGATGGAAGTGTATCTGGCTACAGGTGTAAAGGTTTCTTCATAATCTATTCCTCCCTTTTGTGAGAAACCACGAGCCACAAATCTTGCCTTATATTTTTCAATGCTACCATTTGCAGCATGCTTGATCTTGTAGATCCATTTGGAAGTTACAACTAACTTCCCTTCTGGTCTTGGGACAACATCCCAAACATCATTTTTCATGATTGATTGGTAATCTTCGATCATAGCATCCTTCCATTATTTTCGTGCTGCCGCTTCTTCATAACTGGAAGGTTCTTTATCAATGAAATCACATAGCAAAGCTACATACCCGGAGCAGGATCTGGTCCTCTTTCTTTCTCTATGCTTTTCTTCTGGAGCCCCATATCTTTTCGCACCTTGGATAATTTCACGTACCCAACCAGGTTTCCTCTTATGAGGATTCTTCTCCAGAGGTGGATCTACAGGTCTTTGTGGTTCTTCAAATTCTCGATCTTCTACTTGAGTTTCTTCGTTCATGGTTGTATCATGAATTCTAGGTGCTTCTGTATCTTCGGGTTCTTCAACAAGTCTCTTTCTGGATTTGTTGTAAGTTGTGTCTTCATCAAATGTCACATACCTGCTGATGTCAATCTTCTTGTATCCTGGGGAATATATTCTGTAAGCCTTCGAGATTTCAGAGTATCCCACAAATATACCCTTCTTTCCTGAAGGATCTAATTTTGTTCTCTTCTCTTTTGGAATGTGTATGAAAACAGGACAGCCGAATATTTTGACATGGCTGACTTCTAGTTTCTTGCCAGGGAAGACTTCTTCAGGAGTCTTGTTCTCGAATACTCTATGTGGAGTACGGTTCTGTACATACACCATTGTTATGGCAGCTTCCGCCCAAAGATGCATAGGAAGATCTTAATCATGAAGAATAGCTCTTGCAGCTTCCATGATAGTTTTGTTCTTCCTTTCTGCAATCCCATTCTGTTGTGGATTATAAGGAGTGGACAACTCCCTCTTAATCCCTGATTCTTTACATAGCTCTTTGAATTCATTCGAAGTGAATTCTCCGCCATTATCTGATCGAAAGGTCTTGATCTTATTTTCAGTGTGATTCTCGATCAAGGCTTTGAATTCCTTGAACCTACTAAATACTCTGTCTTTGCTCTTCATGAAGTAAACCCATGTCTTCCTAGAAAAGCCATCAATAAAAGAAACATAATATGCATACCCGCTTAGTGAGCTTGATGACATAGGACCGCATACATCAGAGTGATGATTTCCAAGATTCCTTTTACTTTTCTTTCACTACTTGGAAATGTCTTCTTTGTGTTCTTTCCTTTCGCACATCCTTTGCAGACCCCATCATGTTTTGCTTGTATTTCTGGAAGACCTTTAACAAATTTGCTTGCAAGAGATAGTGCTCTATAATGCACATGTGCAAACCTTCTATGCCAAAGTTCATTTGGCTCTACTGTGTCATGGACCAAGGCTTGTTCTGGATGGCCCTTCAATTTGTACAAACCTCCTTCTTGTTCACCAATCACTATTGCATCATCAATAGTCTTTCCTTTTGGCCACATGATGACTTGAACATCTATGAATGCAACCCTCATTCCTTTTGCATCTAATGTTGATATGGAGAGAAGGTTCTTCTTGAGTCCTGGCACAAACAATACTTCATTCATTGTTATAGACTTTCCAGAGTCTAGCTTATAGGAAGATTCCCCACTACCTTTTATTGGATATTGGTAGTCATCTCCTAGCTTCACCTTGTGAGGTGATTCATGTTATGTGAGTTTCACAAAGGATTCCTTGAATCCAGTCATATGTTTGGAAGCCCCACTATCTATAATTCAATCATCATTTCCATGAGTAATGTTTCCTGTGAGAGCAGAAATCAAAACATATTCATCCCCGCTTGAAGAATATTCACTTTCATATCTGGTTCTCTTCGATTAAGGTTCATCATCCTCTGTAGCATGAGCATGATGTCTTCTTTTGTTTCCCTTCTTCTTGTGAGAGCTACTTTTGTTCTTAGGACAATCTCTAGCAAAGTGTCCTTTTTCATCACATGTATAACAAATGAAGTTATACTTATCTCTAGGTTTTCTAGATTTATTCCTTTGATGAGAGTACTTACTTTTTTGATGGCTGGATCTGGGTTTCTTGGATTGTACTATGAGAGCTTGGTCTTCACTTCCCATCTTCTCTTCTCGAGCTGCTATCCGAGCTTCTTCTTGAGAACATTCTTCCCATAGTCTGTTGAACTTGACTAACTTCTTTCTAGCACAGATCCCTTGAATGAAGGAGTCATATGCCATAGGGAGACCATTCAAGGTGGTCATCACAATTTTTGCATTCTCCACTTCTTCATCTACTGCTTCTAACTGTTCCTTAATCTGAGAAACCCTTGTGAAGTAATACTAGATGGTCTCTGCATTCTGGATCTTCACATTCTTCAGTTGATTCCTTATAATCATTTTTCGGTTTATGTTCTTCCCTTCAAACAATTTGGTAAGGGCATCAAACATAGCTTTAGGTGTCTTGAGAGAGGACACCTGTGGGATAAGGTGATCCTTGATAGAATCAGCAATGATCCTCTTTGCCATAACCAACTTCTTCTTATGTAAGGCCTTAGCCTCATCTCCCTCTGGAACTGGAACCTCCTTATTGATGTAGGAGTCCAACTCATTCTCTTCTAGGAACAGGGAGATCCTATACTTCCAAGCTCGGAAGTTATCAGCTCCCTCAAGCTTTTCATCAAGCTTGGTATGATGAGACATCTTAACTGAGAACCTCAAATGGAAATACAA
The DNA here is from genome assembly GCA_001517045.1 of Pseudotsuga menziesii. NCBI lineage: Eukaryota > Viridiplantae > Streptophyta > Pinopsida > Pinales > Pinaceae > Pseudotsuga > Pseudotsuga menziesii. The sequence goes on from LPNX010867753.1 coordinate 601,538, forward strand.
AATATTATATCTTACCAGGTCAAGATGTCGGATCTGGATTTGGAGCTGAAATCCTGCAGTGCTGGTTCAGGAACAAATTAGGGTTTTGCTTTTCTGGAGTTTTGTCCAACCAAATGCTTTGAAATTGATCCCTAACTTCGATTTTGGGGAGGAGATCAATCCAGGCCTAGTCTCACTGAAAAATTCCTCTTCTATGAAAATCCCTAATTTTTGGCAGTAGTGTCGTGTCCAAAACTAAAAAACCTCAAAATTGGATTCTGCTTCGATAGAAAGATGCGCCCTAAGGAGGAGATTTATTCCACCTTACTTTTTCCGAAAATCTATGGAGGAAGGTCCACAAACTAGGAAGCCCTAGTTCCCGCAGCTGCACACTGTCTTCTTCTCAGGTTAGCTCTGATACCATGTTAGCTTTTCAACATTAAGCTAGCATTATTAGGATCTTTAACTGAGAGAATAACAAGCACAACAATCAAACACAAGAGACAATGAACATAGTGTTTTTCCTCGGGGAAACCATAAATGGAGAAAACCCTGCAACTTCCTCAGAGATAGAATCAGCACCAAAATAGAAAATCCCAAAACAGTAAGCGATCTCCTGACAGCAATAACCTTCTTCTTATCTAGCCCTAGTGTCTTCTCCTTCCTCAACTATGCGCTACACTTGAGTGTGTATGTGATGTGTGCTAAATAGAGAAGTCACCTCTCTATTTATACTACTTCTCGGCATGACTAAAACCCTAATAGGGCCGACTTCACTAAGTGAGTCTAATAACCCTAGTTCCTCAAAACTGTGGGGACTTTAACCCTTAGACAATAGGAGGGTTACCCACAATGACTTGACATGACTTGTTTACATTATAGATCCTCTCGATTGGAACATCGGGGCATGACATCATGACTCAATTACATAATAGACACATCCCAAAAGAAACATAGGGTTACAAGGCATAAGATACATAGATGAATACATTCCGAAGTTACAAATACATCAACATCATTCATACAAACTATGTGTGCCAGAAAATAAAGTATGAAGTTTGAAATTTTATGGGAAGACTGCATCCCAGAGGAAGCCAGAGTAGCTAATAGATAAGCTCTACTCAAAGAAGACGATCAAGCCCTAGCCACCCATACCAGAAGTGGAAGAAGAAAATCAAGCTTCAATAAGGATAGTCACAGGGAGTATCAACCTCCCAAGAGGTTTCAAAATAAAATATAAAACAGTCATAAGAAATACTACTCCCAATATCAATGCTATGACTGTCATAAGATAGGACACCTTTCTAGAGAGTGTTCATTGAAGAAGAAGAACAATAAAAGACAACATGCACATCTAGTTGAAGATGAGGATGATGAAGAAGAAGAAAGACCTCTAAAGAAACAAGCAAAAGAAGAAGATGTAGAATAATATGTAATATTCTCTGCACTCTCTGGGTTTGTAATACTTGAAGAAGATACATGGCTTATTGATAGTGGTGCCTCAAAGCACATGACATGACAAAAGAAAAGCCTGTCAAGACTTGAAGAGAAGAACTCTCCTCATAAAGTATCATTAGGAGATGACTATCAATATCCCATCAAAGTTATTGGTGAAGCAAGCTACAAGCTTGACTCTGGAACTCCCATGAAGATGAAGGAAGTACTATATGTACGAGGTTTGAAGAATAACTTACTTTCCATCTCAACATTAGATAAGAAAGGATATAGAGTTTCTTTTATACATGGATAAATGCTCATGTGGACTAAAGGAAAATAAATTGAAGATGAATTTGTCATTGGTGAAGAAGAAGGAGGATTATATAAACTCAAAGGACATTTGGAAACAACCTTTTCCCATGAGATCACTATCTCAAGTGAACTATGGCATAGAAGGCTTGCTCACATCAACTACAAAACATTACCCTATGTGATCAAAGTAGTAACTGGTTTACCATATTTGAATATGGATCATGAAGGGACTTGCAAAGGATGTGCAAGAGGAAAGAATATCAAGAATCCGCTTCCAAAGAGTGAGACAAAGACTAAAGGTACGTTGGAATTAATTCATTCTGATGTATGTGGTCCAATTACCTCCACATATTTAAGTGGATATGAATATTATGTTACATTTATTGATGACTATTCAAGAAAGACATAGATATACTTCTTGAAAACAAACAATGAATTATTCGGTAAATTCAAGGAATTCAAAGCCTTGATAGAGAAGCATTTAGATAGAAGAATCAAGACACTCAAAATAGATAATGGTGGAGAATATACTTCAAAAGAGTTTGAAACCTTTTGCAAAGAGTCTAGAATAAAGAGGGAACTAATCACTCCCTACAATCCCAAACAGAATGGTGTTGCGGAAAGAAAGAATAGAACTATTATGGAAGCAGTGAAGACAATGATACATGATCAAGATCTTCCTATGCATCTATGGGATGAAGCAACAAGAACAATTGTCTTTGTGCAAAATAGATTATCCCATAGTTCCCTTGATTTCAAGACTTCGGAAGAAATGTACATAGGAAATAAACCTAAAGTGAGCCATATCAAGATATTTGGTTGTCTAGTATATGTTCACTGTTCCAAAAGAAAAGAGAACCAGGTTGGACCCTTCTGGAAAGAAGGGAATATTTGTTGGATACTGTGAAGACTCCAAAGCCTTTAGGATATATATTTCATCATTCCATCACATAGAGATTAGTATGGATGTAACATTTGACGAAGAAATGACTGTTAAGAAATCTAGAAAGTGTCAGCATGAAGAAGTACATGAAGAGGATGTACCTGCCAGAAAAGTAGAAGTTGCACCCTCTCCTGAAATAGAAGCATCAGAAGATCATGATATGCTAGAACCTCATGAACCCCCTACTATGGACATATCTCGAAAGAGAAAAATTGCTTGGGTAAGAGAAAGCATACAAGAATCAGAAAAGTATGGAGCTCCAAAAGGCTCCACAAGGACAAGAAATAGATCAAATCCATTCTCCATCTACAGTGGCCTTGATGTGTGATATTGTAGATCAAGAACCTACCAGTTACGAGGAATCCATACAAAACAAAGAATGGGTAGAAGCAATGATGGAAGAATACTAGTCAATAATGAAGAATGATGTTTGATATATAATACCCAAACTAGAAAACAAGAGTGTGGTATATTCCAAGTGGATCTACAAGATAAAACATGCAGTTGATTGAAGTATTGAAAAATACAAAGAAAGATTTGTGGCCAGAGGATTCTCTCACAAAGAGGGAATTGATTATGAAGAGACATTTTCTCCAGTAGCAAGGTAAACTTCCATCAGAACCATCATGGCACTTGCATCCATGATGAAGTGGAACCTACACCAGATGGATGTAAAGACAACCTTCATGAATCGTGTGATTGAGGAAGAAGTATATACATCAAATTTCTACAAGGATTTGAGTTGAAGACAGAGGGACACACGTATGTAAGTTTAAGAAGGCTCTGTATGGACCGAAGAAAGCTCCTAGAGCTTGGTATGGAAGAATAGATAGCTTCTTGACAAGCTTGGGATTTACTAAGAGTAAAGTCGATCCCAACATTTACCTGAAGATTATGGATGATGAACATGTCATACTATTGCTATATGTGGATGACTTATTCTTGATAGGAAATGAGAAACATATTGTAGACTGAAAGAAGAAGCTTGCTGAAGAATTCTATATGAAAGATCTTGGATTGATGCACTATTTTCTCGGCCTAGAAGTGTGGCAGATCCCAGAAGGAATATTTATGAACCAGATAAACTATACAGTGGAAATCTTAAAATGATTTGATATGTTGGATTGCAAATCCATGGCCACACCCATGGATACCAACTTGAAGCTACTATCTGATGAATTATTAGAGTTAGTAGATGTGACTCAGTATAGACAGAATATGGGGTTGTGGATGTATATGATGAATACCAGGCCATATATATGCTTTGATCTAAACACCCTGAGTCAGTATCTAGTTAAACCTAGACGGGTTCACCTGATAGCTGCAAAACATGTGATGAGGTACCTAAAGGGTATGATAGACTTTGGACTATACTATGACAGAGATCATGACTACAGGTTGTATGGATATATGGATTCATATTGGGCAAGAAGTGAAGCAAAAAGACAGAGAACCTCAAGTGGATGTTATTGTCTGGGATCTACCATGATCTCATGGTTTAGTAAGAAACAAGCCAGTATTGCTATTAGCACGACTGAAGCAGAGTACATAGCATCCTGTTCTGCTAGTTGTGAAGCGATATGGATTCAGAAATTGTTCTCAGGTCTATTTGACTTGGAGTTGGACACCATAGTGATTCTATGTGACAACCAGAGTGGTATAAAGATGACAGAGAATCTTGTGTTCCATAATAAATCAAAGCACATAGAAATCTGATATTTTTACAGAAGGGATATGGTACAGAAGGGAGCTATAAAACTCCAATATGTGAGTACCGATGAGCAAGTTGTTGATGTATTGACCAAACCTATGTCTCAAGTAAATTTTGAATATTTTCGTGACAAGCTTGGTGTAGTCCGAAAAGACTTTCCTCACAAGGAGGAATGAGGATGATGATACTGAAGACTTTCCTTGCAAGGAGGAACAATGATGATTATATTGAAGACTTTCCTTGCAAGGAGGAACAATGATGATGATACTGAAGACTTTCCTCGCAGGGAGGAACAATGATGATGAGATGACATACTTTCCTCGCAAGGAGAAACGATGATGATATGAAACCTCCTCCAAAAGGGGGAGCAAGTTGATGATATGGATCCTCCTTGGAAAGGGGGAGTGATGATGAGACTATCACTGGGGATGAGATGGCAGTGATGCGCTAGTACAGAAAAGGCCAAGTGCACCTGTAGATGCTAAAGAGGTACGACATTTACTTGTGGATGAAATTATCCTCTCTTGAGGATGTTATTGCGGATAAGAATACTCTTCTCTTGAGAGTGTTCCTATCCCTTACTGGTTGAGGATGATCCTGCAGACGATACTCTCTTCTAGAGAGTGATCCTACATTCACTTGTAGGATGGTGCCGTAGAAAAAAAAGCTATGTTCTGGAGAGTGGTCCTAGCACTAACAAGCTAAGGATGGTCTATGATGATTCTTGCATTCATTTGCAGATGATGCAGTCCTGCATTCATTTGCGAACGATATTTGCATTCAGTTGCAGACGATGCATTTGTGGACGAGATCTACATTCATTTGTAGATGATGTGGTCCTGCATTCATTTGTGGACGAGATCTGCATTTAGTTGCAGATGATGTGGTCCCACATTCATCTGTTGACGATATAGCTGGTAGATGATGTCGGCCCTCCTCATTAAGGGGGAGTAGGATGATGAGGATTGCATCATCCTGGGACTTATGTCCAAAATTGATAGGGATTAGTCATCTTGCAAAGAGATCGTGTTTGTTGCAGGTTATGATTCTTCTGACGATGATATTGATCGACAGATCAAGCACGGATACAGACAATGAAAGAATTAAGTGATTGAGTGCTGCAAAAGATCAAGTGATTGAGTGCTTCAAAGGATCAAGTGATCGAGTGTTGGAAAGGATCGAGTGATTGAGTGCTGTCGAGCACCCTAAATGCAGATAAGTTATTATCAACACACAGAGCTTACGAAATTCATTGTCAACCCAGGGAAGTCTTTTGTTTCAAAGGGTAAGTGCACAATATATGCTAAACACCAAATCATTGTAGTGAATACTGTTCTTAACAACTATGTTCATCCTTCAACTTTGTATGATCCCACCAATCTTCTAACTCTACAATTTCAACCTTGTCCTTCTATGCATCAACCAGAAATGAAATCAACAGTTACTGACGGAAAGGAAATACTATTCACAGCCCAAATGAAAGGAATTGCCTATTGATCTAATCACACTCGGAATCTGTAATCATAAATTAACTATAATCTGGAAATTCAATTGCGACAGATCAAGCTCAGCTATTCTAAGAATTGAATTGCAGAAATAAAGATCAACACTTATAACAATCTAGAGTTACAAAGGGTTCGTGGGATGTCAACCTGAAACCAGAAGATGAACAGAGCTGTGTACAGCTATTGAATAAATTGCATAAAGACTATCTACTCAGTCGACTGTTACGCTATGACAGTTATCGATCTTAAGAAATGCAATACTGTAATCACACATACTGCTGCTGCGCACACAGAAAATATGATTAACGAAACATCACACAACCACAAATTAAAAGATCCTACCTTAACTCAGCAATCTCTGCGGAAGGCGGGCCCAACCTTCACACAGAGACGTTGGATGAACAATGTACAGCTCCCTTAAACCAGCAGTACTCTTTGTATTAAAAGGGAAGAATTATTACAGATTGCTCCCACCGTTGATACACTAAATGAATTAACTATTTTTCAACCCCCTGGGTCGAGACATCTTTCTGCATTTATACCTACAAGTGATAACATCCCATCCTATTACAAAGGGCAGCCATGAAGATCTCTGATCTTCAGGCGCCCTGAATAACATTGTTTGTTACAAGACGTGGCATGATACAATTATAGAAAACTCAAGAAGACTGTTGACTGGCCCAGAAGCAGCAATCTTCTCAGATCGCCATAATATTCGAGCAGTTATCGTGAAGATCCCTCGTTCATAGCACATTCTGTTACGGCTGCTTTGACCGGCTCTTGTCTGGAATATCACGTGCCTCAATCGATGATGGACAGGTTGAGGATCCCTTTTGTGTCACGACCATCCCTCGTCCCTAGACTTGTTC
>LPNX010867753.1:608573-658658 GCA_001517045.1 Pseudotsuga menziesii
GGCTGGCATCTAATGCAACCTACTGCTGCCTAGCAATAGATTTGGTACATGTGGAGATTACCTCCTCCTGCAATTTCATGATGTGTTGCTCCTGGGAAGGAATGGAAAGAAAACTTTTATACCGAGCCAAGAGAATGCCAGGATTCTGGGGTTCACTACGGATCCATAAATTAGTATAGCCTTCATTGTGGGAAAAGGTCTGAAAAGACCTTTCCCAGACCTTTCCCACTGAACATGATTGTTCACAAAAGAGGCAAATGCTCGTAGCTGAACATCTCCCGCGAATGGAACAGGATTTGAGTGCCGATCCATAGGGCATGCTATCTCGTGCAGGTACAGTTCACATAGCAAGTTCTGCTGTTCAAAGTTACTCCCAAGAAATGTCTCCAAAATTTTTTCTGAGGTTGCAATTTCGAATAACCTTCCCTCCTGTACAGCTTTTAATTTGAACCAGACAAACTGCTCGAAAAGAAACACTGGATAAGAGGAAGAGGGCTTCCTAGTGCCTATGAGTTCTCGGGATAGGTCATACATTTGATCCTTATCCTTCTGCATGGATGAGAATTTATTCAATTTCTTTATCTCCTGCTGCAGCTCCTCTACCTGAACTCTGTGGCCCATACGTTCTTCAGCCCCCTGCTCTTCCAGCGCTCTAATAATTCTCTTATGCTCGTCCAACGCAATTGTCTTTTTCTGGTTTTCTTCCACCTGACTTCTCCATTTTATTACTTCCATCCTCAGGGCTGAAACTTCTGCTGTAAGATCTGAAATCTCCTTTTTATAATGTTATTCCCATTCTGCATCCAAATCAATAAAATTTTTGGAAGGGAGGAGCATTGTCTCTTGTGAGACAGTGTCTTCCTGCACTTCTTCTATGAGGGTTGCTGGTTCTTGTGTGACAGCAACATCTTCTGGATTTTCTTCCATAACTGCGATTGGTGCTTGTTGAGACACTGGTTCTTGTGTAACAATGTCTTCTCCCTGATCCATCTGCATTTCCAAATCTGATTCATGTGCTGCTGGTTCTTGTGTGACAGCGACATCTTTCAAGCTCTCCTCAGCGTCAACCTCCATTGCTTTTAAGGACACTGGTTCTTGTGTGGCAGTGTCTTCCTCCTGCATTCCTGGATTCAATTCTTGTGTTGCTGGTTCTTGTGTGGCAGCAGCACTTTTCAAACTCTCTTCAGGATCCATCTCCATTGATTTTGGGGACACTGGTTCTTGTGTGGCAGTGTCTTCCTCCTGAATTCCTGTATTCAATTCTTGTGTTGTTGGTTCTTGTGTGGCAGCAACACTTTTCAAACTCTTCTGAGGATCCATCTCCATTGCTTTTGGGGACACTGGTTGTTGTGTGGCAGTGTCTTCCTCCTGCATTCCTGGATTCAATGGTTGTGTTGCTGGTTCTTGTGTAGCAGCAACATCTTCGTTCCCCTGCTCTTGAGATTGGATATCTTCCCCATCATACAGCTCTTCCTCCAGGACCTCAGTGTCACCTGAGGCTATTGTCTGTTCATCCTCACTATACTGTATATCGGGTATGATGTCTGTCCCTTCCGTTTGAAATTCAGGAATTCCCAAGGATGTTGGTTCTTGTGTGGCAACATCCTGGATTACCTCTTCATCCTCCTGTGGGTGTAGTTCTTCTCTAAGCTTTGTATCATGGGGACATTCTGGGTTTACAGTATCAAACTCTTCCTTAAGTTCCAGAGTGTCCTCCATTCCAGATTATTTTCCTCTTTCCACCTGCATTTCTGAAATTGCAGTCCCCTGTTCAGGTTCATCAATGTTCTGCCCTCGCAGCTCAGTTTCTATCATCTCTATATCGTGGGGGCATTCTGGATTCGCAGTGCAATCCTCATTCCCATCATCACTCCTGATTTCATTCTCTGTTCCGTGATTAGTAGCAGCCTCAGCAAGGATGATCAAAGATGCTGGTTCTTGCGTTGCAGCATCTTCTTCTTCTACAAGTTCTTCCCTTGTGGATGTGGGCTGTTGTACTGTGCGAATTATGACCCCATGGCCTTTCTTTTTGAAAATTTCCCCACAATTGGGGCAAATTACTTGCTCCTCCTCCTTGTCAGGGTCAATAGATTCTGCTCCCTCGAGGTAGTCTACCGCCTCCACCAATGTATACATTTTATTCTCGCCTTGTTTCCTACAAGTCTCCTTCCATGTCTCCACTTCCCTTCGAAGTATTTGGACTTCCTCTTTTAATACTGTGTTTTCTTCCAAAAGTCCTTCAAGGCTGGGTTCTACCTCAACTGGCCTTTCTGGAGCATCCATTGGCCTTGGTACAAGGATTGGAATCTCAACCTGTGACTCCAGGGTTTCCCATCTTTTTCTGGCTGCCTCTGAGATTGTATTTGGTTTGAGTCTTTTGCTTCCTATTGGTGCAGTTATGCTCGGCTCCTTAATTGGTCTCTTTCTTCCTTTTCATGACGTTTTCATTTGAGGGGCTGAATTATCAGGATTCACTGCTGGGGTCAAAGGAATGTTTTCTTGCGCCTCAGATCTCTCCTCCTTAATTAGGGTTCCTCCTTCCCACTCAGGTGAGGATTCAACAGTGACCGGCTCCATCTGTTCCATCTGTTCTTCAATTGCCTTAGCTCTGTCATCTTCAGGTTCAATTGTCGCAACATTCAATGCTGCTCCAATTTCGCCTTCTGATGACAGAGCTACCCTGTTGTCTGCATGTCTCTCAAGATTTTTATCAACACTTTCCCTTAATGGTTCTGCTTGTGTCCCCTGTTGTGCTTGTTCTGGTACAATATCATCCCCCCCCAAACTATATTGGAGGGACACGGATCCTCTTGATGATGTTGAAGCTGGGCCTGTTCTGTTGGGAGACCCAGGACAGGAACAGGCTCCTGAGTGCGGGCTGTGAATTGATCCCAGGTGATATTGTGCTGGGCCAGGGTTCTTGAAATGATTAATTTAATAAGACCATGGTGGGTTAGGGAAACATGTGGATGTTTAGCCGTTTGAACAAACATCGCCATCTGGCGTAGGTTATGGAACAGATAGTATGGAATATTCAACAAAATGCCATGGCGAAGATGGGAAAGCAAAGGTAGTTCAGAATTATAAACAACTTGGTACCTACCTTCGCAAGTGATGTATTTCTTAAGGAAGACAGCAACTTGATCCCATGGTCGCGGCAGTGATTGCAGTACAATGCCTCTCTTCGATGATTGAACGTGCTCCCCCTCTCGTAGAAATTCCTCCCGTGCAACCATCGTGGGGATTCGTCGTTCAAACCATGCCTTTCCCACCATTGGAAGAGTAGTAACTTCAGATATAATAGCCTCGGAAACTTCTATCCGCAGCCCCCATACCTCAGAGTGAGTCTCCTTGAGGTGGAAAGCGAATTTCAAAGCTGCTTCCCTGTTAAATCCGTCTAGTCGCTCGAAGAATTCAATCCAGCCAGCGGCTTGAAAGATGGCAAAAACCTCAGGATTGTTTCGGAGTTCCTGCGTGTTTAAAGGTTCATGACGAGCTGGAAGCCCCATGGTTCTGGTAACAGAGTTCTAGAGTCCGCGAGTGGAGGTTGCAGAGCGGGGAATGCACAGATCGTTGAGCGGAGATGTGAGTAGGGAGATGGCAAAATTGGAAAGTGCAGTGCAGAGGGAGGTTCAAAATTTTTATTCCAAATTGGGGAGGGTGGCGGTTATGAGCTTTTACGTCGCACGGGGGAGGGATTAATTAATTCATAATGGTGATATGTATTAAGGCATGATTGATATTATTAAACCCAAATTAACACTTAATCATGTAAAAATCAAAGCCATACCTCGTGCGACTGTGCATCGAATGACCTGCGGGAAATGATGATCCGTATATTTGCTGACGCTGGAAGGCCGAGATCGTGCACAAGCATTAAGTCGATCATAATAATAGCAATTAATGCCATAATGCCATCGCATCACCGGGGTCGGAATTATGCCAAATTGGCCGGCACGAGCGGAATAAATCAGAGCCATAAGAAATAGCGGAAGCAATTTGCTTTGGTTAACATAGGAGTTACTACTGCAAAGAACGGAAGAACAGTCTGTAATGCTAAAAGGTCCGCCAAATAAAGCGGGAGTGAAGTTTCCCATCATGATATCGTGGCCAATTAAAAGATGTTACAGCCGTCAAGGAAGATCACGGTGTCGGGAAAAATCACGGCTGTCAGAATTCACAATGGCTGGGAAAGGATGTTGCGGCCGTGGGAACACGTGGGTCGGCCACCGGGAGTGTATGTTCATCCACCGGGAAATAGAATTTTCAGGCCTTTGGGAAAATATTGCGGCTGTGGGGAAGTTTGTTCAGCCGCCGGGAGTGTTTGTTCAGCCGTCGGGAGAAAGGGTTTTTGGGCCTGTGGAAAAAGGTTGCGGCTGTGGGAAAGTTTGTTCAGCTGCGGGAGCGTTTGTTCAGCCGCCGGGAAAAAGAATTTTCAGGCCTTTGGAAAAATATTGCGGCTGTGGGGAAGTTTGTTCAGCCGCCGGGAGTGTTTTTTCAGCCGTCGGGAAAAAGGGTTTTCGGGCCTGTGGAAAAAGGTTGCGGCTGTGGGAAAGTTTGTTCAACTGCGGGAGCGTTTGTTCAGCCGCCGGGAAAAAGAATTTTCAGGCCTTTGGAAAAGGTTTGCGGATGTGGGAAAGTATGTTCAGCTTCCGGGAGTGTTTGTTCAGCCGCCGGGAGCGTTTGTTCAGCCACTGGGAGTGTTTATTCTGAGAAAAGGAAAATGTAACACAGGGAACAAAGGAAAACGATCTATGTGCAGCGGGCCCGTTATGATCGTTCGCCTGGTACTTCCCTGGAGTTTTATTTATTCAAAGGAAACAACAACCAAATAGATCAAATGCAAAAAGAAAAAAAATCAAGAGTTATACGCTACAGGAGAAAAAAACTTATTTATGTACAGTGGTTCAATAGTGCGATTTACAGTTTAAAGGTTGGCAGAGGCAGGGAGAAGTTCTTGCCCTGGTAACAGCTGATACTCTGGGTCGGCAGCAATCTGTGAAATGAATGCGTCCTTCGAGATAGGCTTATGGTATAGTATTAGTCTGTGGCCATTAGCAAGTAATGGTATACGATTGTCGTCAATGGTCACCAGACGGACAGTGTATGGACCGAGCCACCGTGTATGCAGTTTCCCTTTAAAATCTCTTTTGAATCTGGAGTCATAAAGTAACGCCCAGTCTCCTTCACGGAAGACCTTCTTTTTAATAAACCGGTCGTGCCAATTAGATCTCTGTTGCTGAAGCAACAAAGTCTTATCTACTGCCGCTAACCGCTTCTCGTCCAGTTCATTCAATTGATTCAGTCTTCGCTTCTGCGCTTCTGTTACGTCCAGGTTCATTTCGGTGGCTGTCTTCAAGGTTTTAATCTCGAACTCAATTGGAAAGACAACACTCTTTCCGTACACCAGATCATATGGGGAGAACCCTGTAGTGTCACGCCAAGTCGTGCGATATGCCCACAGTGCTTCTGGAATCCTGTCAGCCCAATCCTTTCGATGACTATTTACTGTTTTAGTAAGGATATTTTCAATAACCTTATTAGTGCTTTCCACCTGACCATTAGCCTGGGGGTGATAAGGTGAAGACACCCTATGCTGCACATGATACTTCCTGAGCAAGGATTCAAATTGGTGTGACACGAACTGCGGACCTCCATCAGTAACTATTTCTTTTGGCACCCCAAAACGGGTAAAGATCTCACTGTACAGAAAATCAATTACTGCCTGATCATTAGCCTTAGCCAAAGCTACAGCCTCCCCCCACTTGGTCATGTAATCAGTACAAACCAGAATATAGGCCTTCTGTTTGGAGGGAGGACTGATAGGGCCAACAAAATCCAGTGCCCATCTCTCAAATGGTTCAACTACAAGTTGGGACTGTAGGGGCATCTGATCTGTTCGATTGGGTTGGCCCATCCTTTGGCAACTGTCACAGGACTGGACATACTTCTTGGCATCCCTGAACAGAGTCGGCCAGTAATAGCCCATCCGCAATGCCTTGTGCCCTGTTCTTTTATCTGCAGAGTGGCCTCCACAAGGCCCCTCATGACAGGATTTTAATATAGAAAAGATCTCATCTTCTCTTACACATCTCCTGATCTCAAGATCAGGCCCTGTGTAGAAAAGATGGCCATTTAACCAACAAAACCTGGCACTGCGCTGAATAATTTTTCTTTTTTCTCGTTTTGTCATATATGGCAGGAGCTTCCCTGCAACCAAATAGTTAGCAACGTCTGCATACCATGGAGAATGAACTGAAAGTGCAAATAGATGCTCGTCTGGGAAAGAATCCTCAACAGGAAAACTGTCATCGCTGTTAGTAAGATGGGATAAAAAGTCAGCAACAACATTTTCCTTCCCAGGTTTATCTATAATAGTGATATCAAATTCTTGTAACAACAAAAGCCATCTGGTCACTCTGGCGTTAGTAACTGGTTTATTCATTAAGTATTTGATGGCAGAGTGGTCAGTGTGCACAAATGTAGGATATCCGGTGATATAATGTCTAAATTTATTGATGGAATAAACAATAGCAAGGAATTCTTTTTCAGTAACAGTGTAGTTAAGCTCAGCAGGGGCTAGATTTTTACTAACATAGTAAATGGCATAAGGTTTTTGGTCCTCCTGCTGTCCTAATACTGCCCCAATGGCAGTGTCAGAGGCATATGAGGAGATATGGAAGGGCAGGGTCCAATTAGGTCCCCGCAAGATAGGAGTTGTAGACAGCCTTGCTTTAAGTTCATCGAATGTTGTCTGGCATGCTGCATTCCACACAAACTGTGCATCCTTAATTAACAAAGAGAACAAAGGAGAAGCCAGTTTGGAGAAGTTTTCTATGAATCTTCGATAATATCCAGCATGTCCCAGAAAGCTTCTCACCTCTTTCTGAGTTGAAGGAGTAGGTATATTCTGTATTACTTTGATTTTTGCAGGGTCTACCTGTATGCCATTAGCAGAGATAAAATGCCCCAATACCACCCCCTCACTCATCATCATATGGCACTTCTCAGTGCTTAATGAAAGCTGAGCCTGTTTACAGCGAGTTAAAACCTTCTTTAAATTTTCTAGTGTCTCATTGAAATCCCTGCCATAGGGAGTGAAATCATCCATGAAGATTTCCATGCTATCATTGACTAATTTAGAGAATATGCCAATCATAGCTCTTTGGAACGTTGCTGGTGCATTGCACAATCCAAATGGAAGTACTCTGTAAGCAAACGTTCCCCAGGGACAGGTGAAGGTGGTTTTATCCTGATCCTCAGGAGCCATTTGGATTTGGTTGTACCCACTGAAACCGTCTAGGAAGGAGAAGAACTTCTTCCCTGACAGGGTATCAAGTACCTGGTCGATAAAGGGTAAAGGGAAGTGATCCTTTTGGGTTGCTTTGTTCAATTCCCTGTAATCAACACATACCCTCCATTTCCCATTTTTCTTGGGTACAATCACGAGTGGGGAGACCCACTCACTATCTGAAATAGGGTATATAAACCCTGCTTCCAAAAGTTTCTGGATTTCCTCCTTCACTGTATCCCTCAGATTGGGGTTCATGCGTCGTTGGGGTTGACACACAGGCCGGGAGTCACTTTTGATATAAATGTGATGAGTGCACAGATTAGAGGGGATACCCCTCATATCTGTATACTCCCAAGAAAACGCCCCCTTATATTCTTTCAAGAGGCTTATCAGGCGTTTCTGTTCCTCTGAGGAGAGACTAGGATTGATATTCAAAGTCCTTCCAGGTTCTACCTCAATCGGAATGCTCTCTGAATTTTTCACAACCGGGAGTATGTTTGTGCCACCCACCAAGGCTTCTTCCATAAGGTTTTCTTGCTCTTCCTTGCCCAGGGTAGTGTTAAGAATTTGATAGACCTCTCTATTTACTGAAGTGGGTTCACTAATGAAATTGCTAATGGTATCATCTTCTGTCTCATTTTTAAAGGTTAAGGCCTTTCCTATAGTTAATAATGGCTGGACATCCTCCTCCTCCTCTTCCTGCTCTATCCAAAGGGATGTGTCAGCCTCTAGACTTGGCCGAGCTGGAGGATACAGGGCGAGGTTTTTAGTATCCATACCATCAGATATCGTCATAGACCCCGATCGACAGCTGATGTAAGCATTAGCTGTGGCCAACCACGGTCTCCCTAGGATCAATGGGTGTCCCCCCAGCTGGGATTTTGGTTGTAACACCAAAAAGTCAGCTGGGTACTCCCATGAATATACTTATATAACAAGGTCGTCCAAGATCCCTTCGGGTCTGATGGTGGATCTATCTGCCAATTCCAAAATAGTAGGGGTCGGTCTAAACTTGGTGAGCCCAAGCTTCTTTATAGTTTCCATGGTTATAACATTGATTGCTGCTCCCAGATCCACTAGGACGTTGGGTATCTGTGTCTGTCCTATCTGTACGGTAACGGTAGGATTACCAGGGTCATCGTATTTAGTCACAGGGGCTTTTCCTGTTATCAAGGCCGATAAGTTTCCTATGACATGAACCGTGGGAGGATTCCTGAATTTCCTTTGTGTTCTTCTTGTGCACAGCTCCCGAACTGTTCTAGCGTAAATGGGCACATCTTGAAGCGCTTGAAGGAGGGGAATTTTAACATAAAGGTTTCTTAACTCTCCGAGGAGGTTAAACTGAGGTTTCCCCCCCATTTTTGGTAGCAGTAATCTCTCGGGGTATGGTGGCTGCTTTATTAGATGGGAAGGTTGTATCTCTTCAGGTTTATCGTTGGATGGTTCAGCTGTCCCTTCTAAGGGATGCCCAGCATCCTCAATGATGGGCCTTGAGTCAAATGGATGTTGTAAGCTCTCCTCTTCTTTATGCTCAGAGGATGAAACATCCTCTGTAATCACAGGTTCTACAATTTTCCCAGATCGTAAATGAATTTCATTACAGGGTACAGGGGAAAGAGAGTAGGCTGGCATGTTGACAGTCTCCAATTGGTGGACTGCTTTATTGTTTGGGTTAGGATTAGGTTGGGCAGGCAGCTGGGGTCGGATTGGTATATTAGGGACAGAATTGTTTTGCAGCTGCAGCTGTGACTGTGGAGGTAAGTATTGAGGATATGGAGGAATTTGGGGGAATTGAGGGAATTGAGGAGAGTACGATGCTTGTTGAGGTAGAGGTGGTTGAGGAAACTGGTTCCCAGGATGGAAATTCCTCCATCCAGGAGTCCATGACGTAGGTTGGGGTGGTGGCTGTGTCCAGGGATTCCATGAATTATAATTTTGCATTGCAGGTTGAGAGGAATTCCATTGAGTATAATTCGAAGGGAATTGTGTATTCAAATTTTGCATATTATTCCAATTCCCCATATTATTCAAAAATGGGAGAGAGTCTGGAGACATACCTTGATTTCGAGGCTGCCATGGTTTCTTTTGTGCGATAAAGTAGGCTGCTTCCACATCCGGGTTTGATGCCTGCAGGACGGCCTTGACTTGAGGAAGTGAAGGGCATTCCTTCATGTCATGGTTCAGCTCACACAGCTGACATACGTTCACTTTGTCAAGCGGGCATTCTCTCAATGGATGATTCTTCCTACATCGGGGGCAGAACACACCCAATGTGAGATCCTCTACTGCTTGTTTTTGTTTTGCCTTCAGGACATCAATTTCAGAAGAGATGGAGCTCATCATTTCTGTTTTAAAATTTTCAAGTAGATTGCCTATCTCTGCTCAGGTGGCGCCTCCGTTAGATGACTTCTGAGTTCGGTCGAAGACGTCACGTTCCATCTTTTCTCGTTTATCCCACTTATTATTTCTGGAAGACCCTCTGGAGTATCTTTTGCACAGCTCCACAATTTTTTCAAAAGGTTCCTTGGAGATGTCTCCCTTACCAAGCAGGTTTAACATATCTAGACAATCATCCCTGATTCCCCGAAGCAAGATTATTTTGAGTACATCCAATCCCATGTTCGTCTGCCCAGCTCTCTGCACATTGTACAGCAGTCTTTCCACGAAGTCTTCCAAACTTTCGTCCTCCTTCTGTACCATTTTAAATAACTCCTCTCTCTTATCCTTGGTATTACAGTATTCCTGATATTTCTCCAGGAACACCTACTTCATTGCATCCCAATTAGTAACGGTAACTCCCCCAAGGCTCATGAACCAGCGTAATGCATTGTCCTTAAGGGTAGCAGGAAAAAGTTTTAGTTTTTGGGCATCGGTGATATAATCGTAACTACGACAAAGAATATCGAACTCGAAAAGGAATTCGTCTGGGTCTTCTGCCGCCTTTCCATGGAAATGAGGTAACACCGATGGTGAGATATTCTTCATAGGAGCTGCCCCATCTGGTTGTTGAATAGGAAATTGCAATGTAGCCACTGTTCCCTCTGGCAGGGAGCGATTCTCATGATGATAGTTTTCTCCCATCACTTCTTCCTCGTCTGCCCCGTGTCTGTTACTCATCTCTTCTTCTGTTTCCTCCTCTTCGTCTCCTCCTATGTTCTTTTCTTCGTTCTTCTTTTGTTCCTCTTTCTTTTCTTCGTTTTTCTCTTGTTCCTTGTTCTTTTCTTCGTTTCTCCACTGTCCCAGGAGCTTCTGGTGGTATTGATCCCACTCTTCCTTAGTTACACTCCTCCCGTTAATGTGATAATTCAGACCTCTACCAACAGGTCCCGTTGTAACAGCTGTGTCTTTGTCTCCAGGGATAGCTAAGGACGACGCAGCTGCTCGTGTCTTCTCCACCGTGGATCCCGATGCTAGCGCCCCAGGATCAGCAGGGTTTCTTCTGTTGGGAGTTTCTTGAAGACGGGCTCCAGTGGATGAATCGGTTCTGTCAACAAGGTCGTCAATGAACGTCCTTCTGCCCAATGGTACTCCTCGACCTCGACCCGAGCCACCTACACCGTTAGTATCTTGTGGGGTTTTGGGAGTTGGGAATTGATCACGTTTTACCCTTCTAGTATTCATACAACCCAAATCATTTCATCAGAAAGAATAAAAAGAGACTGACTAGAAAATAATTATCAAATGCAACTACTGATAGTGTTTGATTACCCTTCCCCGGCAACGGCGCCAAAATGTCGAGCACCCTAAATGCAGATAAGTTATTATCAAAACACAGAGCTTACGAAATTCATTGTCAACCCAGGGAAGTCTTTTGTTTCAAAGGGTAAGTGCACAATATATGCTAAACACCAAATCATTGTAGTGAATACTGTTCTTAACAACTATGTTCATCCTTCAACTTTGTATGATCCCACCAATCTTCTAACTCTACAATTTCAACCTTGTCCTTCTATGCATCAACCAGAAATGAAATCAACAGTTACTGACAGAAAGGAAATCCTATTCATAGCCCAAATGAAAGGAATTGCATATTGATCTAATCACACTCGGAATCTGTAATCATAAATTAACTATAATCTGGAAATTCAATTGCGACAGATCAAGCTCAGCTATTCTAAGAATTGAATTGCAGAAATAAAGATCAACACTTATAACAATCTAGAGTTACAAAGGGTTCGTGGGATGTCAACCTGAAACCAGAAGATGAACAGATTTGTGTACAGCTATTGAATAAATTGCATAAAGACTATCTACTCAGTCGACTGTTACGCTGTGACAGTTATCGATCTTAAGAAATGAAATACTGTAATCACACATACTACTGCTGCGCACACAGAAAATATGATTAACGAAACATCACACAACCACAAATTAAAAGATCCTACCTTAACTCAGCAATCTCTGCGGAAGGCGGGCCCAGCCTTCACACAGAGACGCTAGATGAACAATGTACAGCTCCCTTAAACCAGCAGTACTCTTTGTATTAAAAAGGAAGAATTATTACAGATTGCTCCCACCGTTGATACACTAAATGAATTAACTATTTTTCAACCCCCTGGGTCGAGACATCTTTCTGCATTTATACCTACAAGTGATAACATCCCATCCTATAACAAAGGGCAGCCATGAAGATCTCTGATCTTCAGGCGCCCTGAATAACATTGTTTGTTACAAGACGTGGCATGATACAATTATAGAAAATGCAAGAAGACTGTTGACTGGCCCAGAAGTAGCAATCTTCTCAGATCGCCATAATATTCGAGCAGCTATCGTGAAGATCCCTCGTTCATAGCACATTCTGTTACGGCTGCTCTGACCGGCTCTTGTCTGGAATATCACGTGCCTCAATCGATGATGGACAGGTTGAGGATCCCTTTTGTGTCACGACCATCCCTCGTCCCTAGACTTGTTCAGCTCCATTCCCCTGTATTCTGCTCATCTCACATTATCTTCATAGATCACACATATTAGCACAATTTCGAGAGATAAATAGCCTTAATTGTCACAAGAATAAGCATTAACTAAGGTAAAATAATAATCAGTCTTACCTTGACAAATTAAGGAATAAAGTGAAGAAAGTCAGTCTGATTGGCATGCTAAGCAGTGTAAAACAAGGGAAGAAGGGTGATTAAAGAAGGTTAAAAAGGGACCAAATTTGGACTCAACAAGTGCTGCAAAGGATCAAGTGATCGAGTGTTGCAAAGGATCGAGTGATCGAGTGATGCAAAGGATCAAGTGATCGAGTACTGCAGAGGATCAAGTGATCGAGTACAACAAGAAGATGAAGATCAAAGTGTTGCTGCAGAGGATCGAGTGATTAAGTACTGCAAGAAGATGAAGATCAAAGTATTGTTGCAAAGTATCAAGTGATCGAATACTCCAGAATATGAAGACTCAGTGTTGTAGAATATGATGTTACAGTACTAAAGAATTTTCAATAATCTTTCCAATTGCTGATGATTGTTGAAAACTTCATATGAAGTATAGATGTATTACCTTAATACTGCTGAAGATACTCTCTCTCCTTGCTCCTATAGCTGATGATGTTGTTGTCAGTAGAATACCCTTCTCGTTAAGGAGAGTCTTGAAATATTGTAACTTCGAAGAATATCCTTAATGTATTCTTCTGATGTAACTCAAGGGAGATGTATTATTCCTCCGTCAGGATGTTACTATTGTATTTGGTCATCAAAGAGTCGTGAGGTATAACCTCCATTGTAAGTCGGGTCAATAGTACCCTCTTGAATATAATATAATGTTGTTTTGTGTCTTCCTACGTGAAGTCAACCTAGTAAGTTTGTTGGGTTCGACTTGTTAGGGTAAAAGTCAAGTGACATAAAGAGTATAAATATAGGAGTTGTGTTCCTCGTTAGAACACACACTCTCACTTGTGTATAGCGCATAAGAGAGAGAGAGAGATCAACAAGGAGAAGGAATACATGTTTTGGGTTTTTATCTTATACATCTATATAGAGGAAGTTTTTGTAACACCCTGGTTTTGACCCCGTTTGCATTAAATAGATATGATGTATATATTGTAATTAATTTGGTGTGGAGCTAAAGGCAAAAAGGCCCACCATGGATTATCGTTTTTATGTTTCGGCGATTAAATCGGTGCCGGTGGTATTTTGTGCTAGCCAGGCATGTTATGATTTTTAAATCATCATGTAAATATGCAATTAATTAAAAAACCCACAACCATACATGTCAATGCAACAATAATGAGATGGGGTCATGACTCCTAAGGATAAGGGGGGGGATATTTAACCTTTGGGGCCAATGGGGAAAAGCCAAATGTCCATGAGAGAACCCATCAAACTGTCAACTACCTTTCTTGTCTTTTTCCCAAATCATTTATTTTTTCCAGAATGTGGTTGAGTTAGTTATTGCATGGAATGGGAAGAGCATGGGCAAAGATTCAGATTGGGCAAAGATCCCATTTTTTAAAAATGTGTTTTGACTTCCTTGGCAAGGAAAATGCCCAAAAACGTATGCCATTCTACCATGCATCCACGTTTTCCATTTTCCTCACCATTCTCCTTCACGTTGGGGTTTTGGGGAGCAGTTGGAGTTTTTCCTGTGTGTTTTCATTCCACGTTTTTGGTTGTTGGCTTCATTTTCCCATGGATGGGAGGTCGTTTTTGTAAATGCCAAGTATTGGGTTGTCATCCTCACGATTTTGGAGCTCCTAGCATTCACCATTCATGTTCTATGTTGTGTTCTTCATTTTTCCCAGGGCTAGGAAGTGGTTTTGCTAACAGTCAGTAGTTGGGATCTCTCCTGCACATCTTTGTGTTATTTCCACATCTCCATGATTGTGGAATTTTGTGTTTTGGTGTTGCACAGCCAATGGGGGGATAGAGCCATGAATTTTGGGTGCTGATTGAGTTCATTTTAGCCATGTTATGGCCATAAATGAATCTAGAAATCGAATTGATGTTAAGGGGGTTGTTTTTCCCATTGCCATTTATGTTTTTGGTTGAAAAACATTTTTCATCAATCTGGAAATTGCTTTGTATGCCCCACTGTTTTGATTTTGAATTGTTTTTGGAGTGGAAATGGGGTCTGAGATAGCTTGATAAACCTAGTGAAAGAAGGAAACCTCACAGACATAGCTAGAGGTATAGCTTTCTTCTTTGCACACCTTGAATAACACTGGAAGGGAAGGCATAGCTTGAGAGACTGTGTAGCAGAGAAGGAGATTCTTCCTTGTGTTGGGTGTGTAGATGTTTTAGAAGTCAGGATAGATCTAGTGCAGGTGTCCATAGCTCTTTGGTTGAGCTCACTAGCTTAGCAGTCAACCTTTCCAGCTCCCTTATAGCCTGATAAACCCAACTGTGTTGGCTTGGCTGAGTTTCGTGTATCCTTGGCTATGTGTGAGTTTGCTAGTGTTCCCTTATTCCTTGTGGGAATCATGTCCAACTCGAGGGTGGCAGTGTTGCTGAGAGATTGATGAGCACACTGGCCTATGGTTGGGTGGAACGTTGCAGCGACGTTGCTGGTTGCGGGACAAGCTTCTTCTAAGATAAGTATCTCTTGTGTTTAAATCCTTGTGACTGTGTTTGTTTTATAACTCAATATGAACATGTTAAATGCTGTGAATGAATGAAATTGCTTCCATTGTTTGATAATCATTTATGCATTTGTGTATGCTTTTATTTCATTGCATTTTATCTTATGTTCATGGGGCTAAAATGCCCGGTATAGCTAGCAGCTATGTTAGTCGCGTCCTCTCCGCTGAGTAGAGGGGTGGGGACGTGACAGTTTTGTTGGGTTTTCTTCCCCTTGAGGGTTTCCCAGGAAAAATCTATGTCTATCTTGTGATTGTGTTTCTTTTAGTGATTCTTCATATGTTATTGATGTGAAATTGGATTAAACACTAATGATATCTAGCTAAGCATATAAAATCTTAACATGTTATATATACTGTGAATGGATGTGGGCATACCTCCCTTCAGTTGGAATCTAGTGATACTTTACATTTGAGTGATGTGTTGTATGTACCTCAGATGAAAAGGAACCTTTTCTCTATTTCAACTTTGGAGGACAAAGGTTACAAAGTTTCATTTTCTAATGGGAAGGTTCTTGCATGGAATAAGAATTCTAGCATGGATTCAACCCATGTGATTGGTGTTCGAGAGGAGAGCTTATACAGGTTGAGCATGCAACGAGTTCAGGAACTGGTACATGATTCTACCGGTTTAGGTGAGCTATGGCACATGAGACTTGCTCATCTTCACTATAGAGATATTCCATCATTGAGGATGGTGATGACAAGACTTCCAGTACTCAATATAGACTGTGATGACATTTGTAGAGGATGTACACTTGACAAGAATGCCAAGGAATATTTTCTGAGCAACAAGAGCATATCCAAGGGAATCTTGGATCTAGTACATTCAGACTTGTGTGGACCCATGCCAATTGATTCATTGGGTGGATATTACTACTATGTGATCTTTATTGATGATTACTCTCGGAAGGCTTGGATCTACTTCCTTAGTTCCAATGAATATGAAGAGGTGCTATGCAGATTCAAGGAATTCAAGGAACAAGTTGAGAACCTGTGTGGACAGAGGATTAAGGTCTTGAGATCAGATAATGGAGGAGAATACACCTCTAAAAACTTCAATGATTTTTGCAAGGAAGCAGGAATTACGAGGGAGTACATAGTTCCTTACAACCCTCAGTAGAACGAGGTTGCAAAAATGAAGAATAGGACGATTATTGAGGCAGCCAAAGCCATGATACATGATCAGAGTCTTCCTATGTTCTTATGGGAAGAAGCTTCCAGTGCAACAATCTATGTGCAAAATATGAGTCCTCATAAAATATTGAGGAACATGAATACATAAGAAGCCTTCACATGAGTGAAGCTAGAAGTGGCTCATCTTCGTATCTTTTGTTGTCCAGTCTACCTTCACATGGCCAAAGAAAAGAGTACGAATTTAGAACCATCGAGCAAGAAGGGAATATTTATGGGATATAGTGAGTCTTCAAAGGATTACATGATTTACATCCCAGGATCGAGACAGATTGAGGTCAGTAGGGATGTATCCTTCAAAGAGGAGATGGATTTCAAAAAAGATAGAGGATTAGATATGGATATTGATGATGAGGAGTTCGTTGCTCCAAAGGAGATGGTTTCATTCCCCCCTCTAGCATTTCAGAGGGATCCAACTCAGAAAGTTGAGCCAGTTGATTCCATTGATCCAATAGATCTAGTTGATGTTCCTAGAGATATTGTAGTGGGATGGAAGAGGTCTACATGGGCATAATAGACATTGCAGGATGCAGAAGGGAATTAAGATCCCCACGGTACTTTCTGAGATATCTCAGATATCCAGAGATGGGATGGAGAGGCCAACACATACTCCCGATCACTCTGATATAGAGTGAGGAGATCTCTTCGACATCGTATGATGGAGAGGTTTAGTGAATTCTCCCAATCACTTCGAGAGGGGGTGAGGAGATCTCTCGGGAACCCTAAGATGGGGTAGAGAGGATGGTGCACACTGGTACATATGTATGGACTCATCGACAGACTAGTTGGGTTGGTGCATGTTCCCTGATGGACTGGGTTGAGCTGATGCATGATTGAGTCCCCGATGGACCGAGAAGAGTTGTTGACTATTGCATGTTCTCTGAATGGATTGGATTGAGTTGTTGCATGTTCCCCAATGGAATAGGTTGATTTTGTATGATGACACTTCTCGATGGATTGATATTGTGTTGGAAGACCTTCCTTATGATATAGAGATGTTCAAGACAATCATGATGTACATATGATATGCATATGTGTTACAGCATGATGATGCCTCCCTAGCTAAGAGGGAGTGTTGATGTGGTAGCTATGTGAGGCATCTCCACAAAGCCGACCCCAGAAGAAACATCCAGAAAACGAGTTAGCACAACATAAGAAGAGAAGTTGGCCCAACAAAGAAGACAAGTCGACCCCACTTGGAAATTAGAAGGTTAGCAACATAAAGTATAAATAGAAGGCGTCTCCTCTCATTTTCATCATAAAGCAATCAAGCAAGTTCGCTCAAGCAAGGATAAGTTCACTATTGCAGGTAGAAGAGGACTTTTTGGGGTTCTCCATCTTTGGAGAAGTTTCTCTTATATTATTGGGGTTTATATTACTGTTATCTGGATGTACACTGATCTCTGAACTTATATCTCTATTGGAAGGTTGTTGGGTTTTCTCCCTTTGTGGTTTCCCATGTTAAATATCTTGTTTCTATTGTTTTTGTGCTTGGTTATTCTTTTAGTGATCCTATTATTGTCATGCAAGTGAAATTATACTGCTATATTTATAAAATCTAACACAATTATCTAAGAATGTAATCCTATTAAATTAGTTCATTTATAAACAAGATTCTAGTCGGCATGATTTCCTACAAGCCTATGTAACATGTTGTTTTATATATTTTTAAAAATAAGTTGATTTATTTCATGTATGTAATTGATGTTTAAATTTTATGGTTTTCTATATTTTGTGTTTAGTATTTGTATTATATCTAAACAAGATTCTAGTTGGGGTTATTTCCTCTAAGTCTATATCCTACTATTGTGATATATATATATATATATATATATATATATATATATATATAAGTGGATTTATTTCATGTATGTAATTAATGTTTNTATGACAATGTTGTTTTATATATCTTTCTAATGCAAGTTGATTTATTTCATGTATGTAATTATTGTTTAAAATTTATAGTTTTCTATATTTTGTGTTTAGTATAGGAATTATATCTAAATTTTTATGTTGTTGATTCAATTTTGTTTGAATAGTTGAGACATTGAGTGTTATTCTCAATCTAGGTGTTATATCCATTAATGACATGTAAACCTATTTACAATACTAATAGTAGATATGTTGCACCCTTGGGGTATAAACATCCATATCCATGAATAAATATTAAAAGAATCCTTAAATTAATACTTTGAATGAAGATCCATATCTATATGTAAAAAGTTTTGACCGATGTCAATATTTTTAAAATATATGTCTAAGGGGTCACACCTACTTCAATAACCTATATTTTAAGATGGAGTGGGAAGAGGAAGGAGTAAGTTAATAAGTGAACAAACTCAACTTGTTTATGTGGAAATTATTCCTCAAACATGGTAAAAAAATTTCCACTAGCCTTTAAAGGTTTTGACCCATTCAAAAAAAACTAAATGGATTATGGTGGAACCTTCCTTAACTAAAAATAAATTAACTTACTCTAGAAGTTAAATATTTTCACTTATGAACTAGTTCCTTAAACAAATGAACTATCAATGTTCCACTAGCTACTAGGACCATGCATGCCAACTAACTGTTTGAAAATGTCAAATACATTAATTATAAATCATCTCACCTATTTAAGATGGTCCATTAATGTAATGATTATCCAAGTTTTAGCTACTAGGACCATGCATGCCAACTAAGTGTTTGAAAATGTCAATTACATTAATTATAAATCACCACCTATTTAAGACGGTCCATAAATGTAATGATTATACAGGTTTTAGTCTTGAAGGAAGCTTATCTAAGTTTTTCATTTTTTAAATTGTATTTGTAAACAAGTAAATGGATTCAACACCCTCAAATACTTCTGTATGAACAACAAAATCCAAATTTTAACATTTTTAAACTACCACTATAATTAATATTGAACTTCCTACCCAACATTTATTATAATTAATACAAATCACCATCCAATATTTATTATAATTAATACAAACCACTAAAGATATCTTAAAACAAAGGATAATTTTTAAACAAAAGCTTATAATACTATTTCTTTAAACAAAAACTCAAAAAATGTAAGAGAAACCATAAAAGTTTTTTATTTTTTTAAATTATATTTATAAATAAATAAAGGATTCAATACCTTCAAATATTTCTATATAAATAAAATAATCCAAATTGCAAAATAATCCAAATTGTAACATTTTTAAAGTACAACTATAATAAATAACAAACTTCCTATCCAATGTTTATTATAATTAATACAAACCACTATCCCATATTTATTATAATTACTACAAACCACTATCCCATATTTATTATAATTAATACAAACAACTAACAATAATCTTTAAACAAAGACTCAAAAAATCTATTTAAATTGGGTTGTGAGATAATAAAAAAACTTTAAATAACATACATTTAAGAGAATCAAATAAGTTATTAAGACATAATTAAATAATGCTTAAAATAAAAAAAACTCGTAATAAAAAGTACTTACTAAAATAAATTATTAAAACAAGAATAACCGTAATAATAAATATATTGTACATAGTGATTAAAAAACGCGTAAACCCATATTTATGGGAAAAGTTTTGTTAAATATCTTGCAAGAAGAACTTCAAATTGATGTTTTAGTTAAAAATCTATACATATTGAAATTGAAACACATATTTTCAAAATATAAATCTGTAGGACCCACACCTATTTCATTACCCTATACTTTTTTGGGAAGGAACAAGACAGATAGCCTCGGCACATGAAGAGCAAAAGCGGGCTCTTAGCCCAATTATGATGGCCTCGGAGAAAATTGTGGTGCAGCTGGGCTTGGTCTTAGCCCTCTGACAAAGCGTCCTTGTACGGTGTACGAATCAGTGTTTTCACTCGTTTTGCAGAGCTGCGGTCACACACAAATTAATAACAATATGCTAGCTAGTCAGGTAAATTGAATATGTTGATGAAAATTGAACCGAGTTGGATGAAAATCTAAATTTAGATGGGTCCCGGCATTATGAATTAGCGGCAGTTTGAAAACTTTGATAAGAAAAGCGTATTGGGTAATTAATTACAGATTAACATAGCTCGAGTAAATTTACCCAACCATGTGTGCCAAAAAGGCATCGAGGCATAAATGAAGCCATTGGTAGCTCAACGCGAGGCCTCCTCTTCACCTCATGTGCGGAGGCTAAGAGAAGGGAAGGGTTTGTCACCTTTTATTATCCTGAATTAAGAGGGATTAGCCTCAATAGCCACATTTATAATATGTTAGTTCAGATTTAGAATACGAGAAAAACCCTTTGGGTTAGTTGAAGAACCAGTCAAAGCAATCTACACAACCCATACATGAAATTCTTTTATAGGGTGCATATCTTGTAATATTCCTCTGTTATGTACAATCTCGTTATTTTCCATGATATGGTAATTTTCTTTTTATGATGACCGTTCCATATCTAATGGCTTCACAATCATTCATCCCACCCATATTTTATATATTATATTATTATTATATATAATATATTCCAACACATGAGATAATTTAAGAAAGCATGAGACCAACGGGAGAAGTAGCGTGACTATCCTTGAGGATTGTACGTCGTACAGGAGCAGTAATGGAAATTGTACCACAAGCGTGGGTATATAACTGATTTTTTTATAAATATGGTGTTTTGAATAAACAGATGTCAGCCTCTGGGTGATTGACTCCATGGGAGCTGTTTTCCACATCACATGAATAAATGAAGGATCGGGACTGAGCGAGAGTTATTCACCCACTTTTGCCACTACCCCCATTGAATTGAATTCGGGATGTGACGGGTTTAACTCCCCATTGGAATGGATGGGCTTAATCTATAAATGATTTGTTTGAAATTGTCTCGGTGAATTAAATAAAACCACCCCAAAGAAATGATTGCTTGAGTGAGTGGGTGGGAGTCAGCCAGCCAGTCAGTGATCTGCAGTAATAAATAGTTGACAACAGTAGTAAGTGCGGGTCACGAGAGATTTACATTGAGCTGGAAATTGGAATGTTGCAAGAGTGAATGCCATTTCAACGACAAGAAGACTTTTGTTTTATACAGCAGAGCAGGACAGGTAGATTAAAGAAAATCTCTTTCTGTTCTATATATATATGGGGAGGGATACATCTGGATATACTCTCTAGTGTATATACTTCCCGCCATGTAGGATAGTATGGTTGTATTGTGCTTGGGTTTGGCTTTCCTCATCATCTGGGGTTTACAGTGTGTTGAATTAGAAATCATGGTATTCAACTGTATTGACTCGTTGGATAGCAAGATCTGGATGAAATAGTCTTTTGCACTGTACTGGGTTTGATTTTTCCACCATTGTACAAGGATTGAAATTCACTGGTTTGTATTTCACGGGAGCTGGAACTGACCCAATATTTGAATAATGTTGTCTGCTTCTTGAATTTTTGGATTATGATTGCCTGGTCTGATATTTTTTATTGCTCTTGCATGCCATCAAATTGGGTGTTTTGACTTTTTTCGATCGGGGTAGATGGATGGAAGCGATCCATGGGACTGGAAGGATGAATCCTTCATATTGGATATCGATTCGCCATTGGGTTAGTGATTCTTAAATTCTAATTTCATACTCTTTCTGCATTCGGTAGTTCTCCGTATGGTTTAATGACTTACATGCAATCTAATTTTGTGGGCAGTTCTATCTCAGTCTCTCTGGGATGAATGGACTCAAAATGAGCCAGATACCAAAACTACATTTACATCCACGCCTTCATCAGAAGTAACGGATACCAGACTGCCCCCATTGGACATCAAAAGCATTGAAGGTGAATTATCTGATTCTGAAATAAACTACAGTATGCCAATAGTTTTTTAATGAGTTGGAGTATAGTTTGGTCTCATTTGCTCAATAGCAGGTAAGAGTGATGATAACATTAATACAGACCATACTTCAAAGAGCAGTCCCCGGTGTAAAAGAAGGCGGATGCTTTTGTTTCCAGGAGATCAATCTGACTCTGTTATCTGTGATTCACACCCAAGTCAGCAATGTGAAGAAGCCATAGCACTGGTGAGCCATGAAAACAATAAAATCCTTTATTGGTCATCAATCAATTTCATTGTCCCATTGAATTTAACTTTACCCATTATGTCTGTGGACAGAATAATAGTGATAGTCATCTGCTAGGTGGATATCATGGCATGCAGGTCTCTGATTTGGCAACAAATTCACTCTGGTTCTCTGCTAACGGTATGTATTTCAAGTTGTTTTCTTTGGCTTGTATGAGCTTGTGTGATTGGGAGAATGAGTGATCGGGTTTTGTGAACAGAAGATACATTTTGTCCCGGAATTGAAACAGCAGAAAAATGGATGCTTGGATGCATTAATGAACGTGAAGGTCATATCCTAGGTGCCCATGAACAATTGTAAGTAGAATGAGTATTCAGGTTTGATTTTCAAACACAATGAATGCTAAAAACCCTATATGGGCAGATAGTTGCATTGAATATACTGGTATAATGTTCTCCATTTTCCATGGAGTCAAAGGTGCCTTCCATCCTGACAAGTTTATGTTCTACTTGATAACTGTAGGAATACCCTTCTACCTGTGACGCAAATTCCAGGTATGGTGGTTCTATAAATCTATAGCATTGGAAACTCCTTTGGTACACTTATGGTTATGCTTATCTTTTAAGGCTCTTTGTGACAGAATTTGGTCATAGAACCCATTCTCCAACAACTAAAAGCCGAAATTAATCAAAATACAATCAAATGTTTGAAACTCCATTGGTTTGTTCTTGTCTTTTAAAGGGTCTTTGTCACCTAACTTAGTCCATAGAAACTATTCTCCCACCTATTATCCCAGAAACAAAAGCATACTTCAATCAATATATAATCAATGATATTGAGTTTTTGAGAGTTTCCTTGTGTCATTGAAAAGCTCATATGACCAGGCTTGATATCTAGTTGATGTGGGCTAATGCAGAAAAGGAAATTGTTGTGCCTGGTTTTCCCACATCTATCAGAACACCCCCACTCTTGGGTCGGTAAACCTTTCTGATTCAAACACCAATGCTAGTACTTGATTCCTTTCTATTTTTGTGATAAAGTAATGAGAATTTCTGATGTACTTGGTATTATGTGTTGCATTCCATTAGCTCATCATGAAGGTAAGCCTAAGCTGGCTACTCCAGTGGCATACCCTTTTGCAGTTGTGAAGCCCTGTGGGGTGGAAGGAGATGTGACTCTCAATGATATCAACCAGCGGATTTCGATGCCCCCAGCAAGGCCTATTCAACATCCTGTGGGTGATTATGCAAAACCTCCATCGGTGGCATCCTCAGGATCTGGACTCTCCGGAAAGGCTGTAGTTGCCCTCACCAAAATTCACACAGAGGGTAAAGGAACGATCACCATTATGAGGACAAAAGGCTGATGGCCCAACTGTCCCATGATTTGTATCAATTTTCAACTGCACTGCTCTTCTTGATTGTGGCATACTTATAAGGCCTTGTAAATTGTATATCAGCTTTATATTTGGTTATTCATTATATTATCTAAATGGAAGTCTAGTGACAGGATCCATTGTTGGTTACAATAAGTTTTCAGCATACGAATACTAAGAATAACCAGTAGAAATGTTGGGCACTTAGAGGCACAACAAATGGTGAATAGATTATGCAGGCTATTAGTAGAAAAAAACAGATATGTAATCAATTATAATTCAATTGCAATTATAGCAAACATAATATTTTCAGGGTAATAAAACCAAGAATAACCAGTGGAAATGTTGGGCACCTGAAGACCCAACAAAGGATGAGATATATTTTGTGCAGGCTATTAGCAGAAAAAAGCAGATTATGCAATAATTTATCTGCAATTATAGCAACGTAACAGTATAAATTCAATCAGAAAAGGAATTGGAACTCTTTACACTAAGTACAAAAGAATTTAGCCAATGACCTCTGATTGCAGCTTCCATTGATCTTCAATGAATTATTGTCTGAAGACAGCAAAATCACTTATAGATGGATTTTCAGGCATATTAGATGCATGGGTGTAAGCATTTATTTCTCTTAATCTGCGGTTTGATGGAAATAGCTCTTTCAATACAGTCCCAAAGTAGGTTCTCAGAATACAAATAGTGTACCGGAAGTCTGGTTTAAGAAATTGTAAAGCGTCAAAGTTACAGTCCCAATAAGCATTACCAAAGCAGGGCCTAAGAATATAAATATTGTACCAGTAATCAGAGTCTGGTTCAAGAAATCAAAACATTGATGACGAATCTCTCCTCGGTCACCAGGCTCTTAAGCATAGAGACAAAATCTTAAAAGCCCAACATTTTTAATCAAAATTTTCCATATTTTAAGAAAAGAGGTTCCGTAGCCCAGGTATTTCTCAAAGGACTTAAAAATAAGCACACTTGATATCGACATTCTTGAAGCCCAACACAATCCAAATGGGAAAAAAACAATGCACCTGGTGGCATGATGCACATGATGTTTTCTAAAGAGCATGTTAACATTTAAATCAAAATTCAGCTTTCATCGTTGGTGTATTTTCTATATTCATGTATGTGAGAGAATTTATCATTCTCAACAAAGAGAGTCTATTGCTGTAAAACCTATGTTATTTGGGAACTGTAAATTGGATCTTGCAGAATTGAGTTGATCTTACATATTTATGATGGTAAGTTACAATCTGAGTGGGTTATTTGTTTGTATGATATAGTTGTAATCATGAGTGCTAATCCCCCAAAAAACTATCCATGTCGTATGTATTATGATCAATTGCATTATGTTGTGATGAGATTGGCACTTTTTAGAGTCACTGTGAATTGAGGACACATGATCTGATATTTTTGCAGTCATCTGTCTCTATATATAACAGTATTGAAAAAGCATATGGTTAGAGTTTAAAAAATAGTTGTCTATTATGGCAGAATATTTGGAATTACATTGTATAATGGCAGAATATTTGGAATTACATTGAGAGTTAAAAAATATCTTTTCAACTGTATATTTATTTTATTATTATTAGATAAAAACAAAATAAGTTAAATGATATAAAAAGAAAAAAATATGTAGATACCAATTTGGTGTATGAGATCGTTTTATTTATGAGACAAGGATCTTATCTATAGGACAAGATTCTCATCTTTGTTGTTATTTGACTGCTAAAGTTTATAAAAATGTATATTACCTACCCTTTTGATAAAATTTACACCTTTTTGGATCCCCATTATAACTGGAACCCATTAAGCAAAGTTTTACAGAAATCTGTACATGATTGAATATGTGGATCACTCCTAGTGTAGAGGTGTGTGGAATGCTAAGTATGCGTATCTTCGATTGTAGATGCGTGCAACACATCCAAAATAGCGGATGACAACAGTCAATCTCTGATCTTTGCAGAACATTGTCACCATCTTTACAGGCCTATAAATATGAATGTAATCTCCCTATAAAAAGAGTTGGATGTTATTGAAGAGGATGATCCGTGTCATTGTAGTAATTTGTTATTCTGTTAAGTGTTCCGAGTGCTGTGCACTGGTTGTTTGAAGCTGTGAGCCTTGTAACAATTTTTGTTACAAGATGTAAACTGTATTTTGTACATTGATATAATGGAGATGCTCAGGCGTTTGCATACCCGTCCTTGCTTCTTATCTTACACAGAAGATGTGTATGTCATTGATTTACATCATGATGATTTACTTGTGCCTATGAACCTGGCATGAATCTTTAATAAAGAATTGGTTAATGACTTATGTGGACACTCTATTTTTAAATGGAATTTTAATAAAGAATTGGTTTATGATTTATATGGGCATTGTTTATGGAAACATTAAACGTGTTTGTGGGTGAAATCTTTTTTCTTATGAAGGGTGAAAATGCATTGCATTTTGTCTTACTTTGCATTATCTTTAAATGGATATCAAACCACTTTTGAGTTAGATTTTCTTTTGGAGGGTGAAAATGTTGATGTATTAGATTGCATCAATTCTTATTTAAAATTCCCGGAGTTGTATCTAGATGGATCAACAAAAGCTTATTTTATTGAAGTTTTAATTGATATATAAGGATATTTTTGTTTATTTATTGAAGTATTAATTGATATATAGTAATATGAATGTGTCGTTGTTGCAACTGTTTCTCCAAGTTTTTTATATTTTAGGATCTGTCCTTATATTTTGGATTGAAAGCTTACTTAGACTAGTTTTCCAGTTCCAGGGAGTCCATCCTAAACACTTAGTTTTTTCCCCAAAGTTTAGCAAATTTTTTTTGGCTAAGTTAAACTGACAATTTTGCGCCGAAGTTGGGAACAACTTGGCTAGTTTTTTCGATGTGTCGGAGAAACTCAGCCAGTCTCTTCGACATAGTCAGCTTGGACGAAAGAAATTTTGGCAAAGCACCGTTTAGCATAACCCAGCGAAACACGTCGACGATGTCGGGCGTACCTCACAAGTAGTCTCCGAAACGATCAGAAAGATAAATGAATGCTGTCGACGTTATTTGTTGCCCAATTTTCGGGGAGATTCGGGATTTTCTCCGATACGGTCATAGTTGATAGAATAGGAGCGGCGACAAAGCCAATTGGAGGAAAATCGCGAGTTTCTGCCAATACGATCGAAGGCCTTGTAATTTTTGTTAAACGAAGAAGTTCGAGCCAACTTGGAGTGTCACGCTGAAATGGCTGGAGGAGACTCGTGAGTTTTCCCCAAAGTAGTCGGTACGAATAAAAGTACGCGATCTCTCAAACTCGTCGAAATGGTCGCAAGTCTCGTGATTGGAGACCTTGGGATAATGATGCCGACATTATCGACAGAACATAAACAATATCACTGAAGCGATCAGGCTAACTTCGAAGTGTGCGTCGATACTGTCGGCAACACAAACCTTGCTTTTACGACCAAAAGTGCATTGTGTCGAACGACGTTTTGCGACCCATCGTATTCAATGCTTCAACGACTGCATTAAAGTCACCCAACAACCACATTAATGACACTTTTTTATCGTTTTATATATAAACGAATGATTTCTTTTGTTTTCTATCCTGCAAACGTCATTTTGGAGAGCAACTAATTGACGAGAGACATATGGAGCTTTTGCTTTCAGCTGAACCCACGTCCATTTCGACAGTTGATAGGTAGGTTCTTTGACTTTGTGCTCTTATGGTCCTTCTAAAGATTAAAACTTTTATATATGTGATAAAAGTTTGAGTTAGATGCGTCGTAGATGTTTTTCATCTTGAGATAACTTTTTCCCTCTCCGTTCCACAGCCCCATACCTAGTAGGACACTTGTTCGCGACACCCAAGGTTGTTCTTGTTTTAATTTTGCACGGTTAGAATCCACTAAGGTTGTTTTGAGAAGAGATTGGCCTCACGGCCGTCTTCATGCCCTAGCCAGTGGAAAGACGAGTATGGATGAGAGGATTGTTCGAAAGACGACCTTTTAGGAACACTACGCCCATAAGTGTTTGGCCCATCCTGCATGAAGTTTTCCCTACATGTTGCTCCTTCTCCTCGCGACTATCTCATCGGGGATTTGGTTACGTGTTCAAGTTTACTAGGGTGAAGTTCTTTCCGGATCCGGGTGGCCAAAATTCTAACAGACTCATTTTTTTATGAGCAAAGTCTTCATACCTTACTTTGCATCAATTCCGGGCTAAATACCCGCCCAATAAAGAATCAAAAAATATTTATCCCAACAATGTTTCCTTGATTTTGAGGTTTCCAGTTTCTGCCTAAACCTCTCTTCTCATAACGAGGGTTGTTTGCCAATACGATTATCACACATATCTATGTTTTTTTCTCTGCATATCACATTGATGACCCCCAATGAGGAACGACGAACACCCTGTGAACTCGACTAAGTGAAAGGTGTGAGAATTTCGATCTACAGTAAGATCTAGGAGCCTTAGAGAAACTCACAAATCGAATTTCATGTAAAATCGACAAAAACCCATTAAAAAGGAACAATTTTACACATGCAATGTGTACTGAAACGGGTTATTATTTGACTGTCTAACATGTAAATATGTTAGTAACATGGTTATATTACATATGAAGTGGTTTGTGAGGTTTGGGAAGCCCAAAATGACTGCACATGTGAAATTGGCCAAATTGGCCTCAATCCCCCTTGGGTGGGCCAAATTCACTCCAACTCAGCCCAAATGGCCACGGATTGCTGTGTGGACATGGATGCAGTGACTTGGAGGAATCATGAATCCTTGAAATGCGTGGGTGTGCAAAATAAGGTGAGTGAGAGGTTCTAGGTGGCATTAAATGCAGAAAAGCAGCCCAAAATTGGACAAAATCCACCTCTAGCGCTCCTAGTCAACCACAATGTCCACATTCAATGAATGAGAGCGCACTATCAATGATGAGGGCGCACATGTGGAGGTTTGACTGAGATGGAGCGCTCATGTGAGTGTGAATGCCCCAATTTAGTTGGTTGTTTGCCCAACTAAGCACCCTAACTCCAAAACCATAGTGTATTAATGCACAAATGCAATAAAATTGACTAAGGGATTAGACTAAGGTACTAAGGGATTAGATTACTATTCTAACACCCTCCCTTAGCCAAAAACTTAGTACATATCATAAAATAAAGTGGGAGGCCTTGGAAACAAAGGCTTAAGTCACCTCAATACATAACAGAAATTTTATTTGTCCATATGAAGTGAGGAAAAGAAGGAAAACCACATGGAAAAAAACCTTCCCTCAAGAATGGACATGGGGTTGAAACCTGCAACAAATATCAGCAATCACCATCCATCACTCACTCCAAGCAAAGATCTCAAGTGAGTGAAGGTCTTCTCTGTGAAAGTCTTGGTGAAAATGTCGACAGTTTGCTCGTTGGATGGGCAATAACACAAGGAAATCACTCTGTCATGCACTAAGCCCCGAATGTAGTGTATATGGATCTCAGTATGATTTTTTCTATGCCTTTGAACTAGATTAGTATATATCTTGATGGCACTTTAATTGTCCACCCAAATGTTGATAGAAGAATCAATTGTGACAGCAAATTCCTGAAGAATTCTCTGCAACCAAACACACTGTGTAGCTACATTGACTGTTGCCCTATACTTGGTCTTTGCTGAAGAAAGAGAAATGGTATGTTGTTTCATACTTGAATTGCAAATAGGACCTTCAGTAATCATGAAAACAAAACCTGAAGTTGATTTTATGTCAGTGGGATTTCCAGCCCAATTCGAATAAGAAAATCCAGCTAGTTGAAGTGAAGCACTAACTGCATAGTGCACCCCGAAATTCTTTGTTCCCTGGACATACTGGAGGATTCTTTTGGGTGCCTTCCAATGTAGCTCATGTGGTTGGTGCATATGTCTTGCTACAACACTGACAACATAAGATAAATCAGATTTTGTATGTGTAAGATAGAGCAAGCTACCAACTAGCTGCCTGTAGAGTGTACAATCTACTTATGGAGAATTGCCAAACTAACCTAATTTAATGCTAGAAAGGAAAGAGCACTTGGATGTCTTACAATCAACCATGTTAACTTATTTAACAAGTGTGAAGCATAATTTGGTTGGCTTAGCATGATGCTCCTTTCAGATCGCTCAATTTCCAAACCCAAAAATTGCCTTAGCAATCCTAACTTTGTCATGGAAAACTCACTATGTAGAGATGATTTAATTAAACCAATTGAAGTGTTGCAGCTCTCTGTAATCAATAGGTCATCTACATAGAGAACAATAACCTGCAAAATACCATCATGTTTCTAAAAATATACATTTGGATCAAATTTGTATCTAATGAAACCAATAGAGAGCAAGAAAGCATCCCTTTTTGCATACCAAGCCCTGAGAGCTTGCTTCAGTCCATATAGTGATTTCTTCAACCTACAAATAAGTGAAGGATCATCTTGGAAACATTTAGGTTGCTTCATGTAGATCTCCTCATGTAGCTCATCATGTAAGAATGCATTCTTGACATCCATATGGTGCACTTGCCGACCCTTACCAGTTGCAATTGCTAGAACTAGTCTTATGGAAACCATATTTGCAACCGGTGCAAAGGTCTCGGTGTAGTCCACACCATGGAAATGAGAGTAGCCCTTAGAAACTAATCTGGCTTTGTATTTCACATCTGGTAGCAAGTTTGGTTCGAAAGATCCACTTGCATTGAACAAGCTTCCTCTTGGGAGGAAGAGGAACCAATTCCCATGTTTCATTCTCTTGGAGAGAATGGAATTCTTCTTCAATTGTTGTTTTCCATCTTGGGTCATGAAAAGCTTGTTGATATGATTGTGGATCAGATCCAATCAGCATATAACAATGCTCAGCAAGAGCACTTTCACTTGCAAAAGAAGCATTGTTAGATTGAGATCTAGTCTTCCTAGGCTCTTGGGGATTGCCAAACAATTCCCATGCAGCTTGTATGATTTTTTCAGCCCACTTGGGCCTTGATGGTGACTCATCTACAACAATGCCATCTACAGCGATGTCATTATCATAAATATAAGTAAATATAGTGCATTAATCATCACTTACTTCATCAAGGTATTGGGGAGAAGAGCATTCCCCCAGTGCAAGCTCAAAATGTGGTATTGTTTCCTCTTCGAATTGCACACTCCTCTCAATGAAAGTCTTGAATGTGGAAGTGTCAAAGAGTTTATAACCTTTTGTATCCTCACCATAACCAGCCATGATACATTCTTTTCTTTGTGGATGTAAGGCCTTCCTCTTTTCAGAAGGAATTCGAGCCCACGCTCTTGATCCAAAAATCCTGAAATTTGAAACATTTGGTTTATGGCCAAACCATGCCTCGTAGGGAGTCTTTCTTTTGACTGATTTGTGGAATGCTATGTTCTGTATATGTGCGACACAATTAATAGCCTCAACCCATATTCTTGGGAATTATATCCCTTGCTTCAATCATGCATGTGGCCATCTCTTTGAGATATATATTTTTCCTCTCTGCCACACCGTCTTATTGTGGTGTGTAGGGACTTGAATGTT
This sequence comes from Pseudotsuga menziesii, assembly GCA_001517045.1. Classification (NCBI taxonomy): domain Eukaryota; kingdom Viridiplantae; phylum Streptophyta; class Pinopsida; order Pinales; family Pinaceae; genus Pseudotsuga; species Pseudotsuga menziesii. The sequence goes on from LPNX010867753.1 coordinate 639,586, forward strand.
GCATTTGGATGTCATATTCCTCACAAAGTGCTGCAGATTTTTGTTGACATACTTCTTCCCATTATAAATCCTAAGGATTATTATCTTATGTCCACTTTGATTCTTTACTAAGGCCTTACAAATCTTCAATTGCTCAAAAAATTCAGATTTCAATTTAAGGAAGTACACCCAGCAGAATCTCGAGTAGTCATCAATGAATGTGAGTACATACATTGATCCCCCATAGGCTGGAGTGGGAAGATGACCAATCAGATATAAATGTACCAACCCAAGTGGTTGTGTGTCTCTCATTGCCTACCCCTTCTCATAGTTGCGCTCTGGATGTTTCCCAACTACAGACCCAATGCAAGCTCCATTTGATGATTTGATTTGAGGAAGTCCTTCCACCATCTCATCTCTATGCAGTGCTTGGAGGTACTTGCAGTTCATGTGTCTAAACCTATCATGCCATATCTTGGAAGTCTCATTGGCATGCGAGGAGCGCTTGATCATTGGAACTAGGGAGGAAATTCGAAAACTTGTACATTCTCTCATGGTGGTCTGCATATCCAACTTCTACAACTTTGTTTGATGAGATTTCTACAATCTCTACCAAGTATGGAGTGAATGTCACTCTCTTTGCTTCTCATGTATGGGTCATTTGATAGATTGACATCAAATTTGCTTCCAATTTTGGTACATATAGCACATCACTGAAGTAGCCATGCTCCAAATCAATTCTACCAATTCCCCTGGTCTAGATTTCAGATTCATCTCCCATTTGAACTGCTGGGCTAGCATTCGAATGCATGGAGGAGAAGAGATCTCTAGTGGAAACCATGTGTCTAGAAGCCCTTGAATCAACGATGAAGGTTGAAGAATTAGAGGTACCTACTATCAAAGGCATGGCATTTCTCCTTGTTGTCCTAACTGGAGGTGCCATCTTTATTCCTTGCACCATCTGGGACAGGATGTTGTTTTTCTCTTTTGCGCCATCTGGTCAATGGTTTTCTTCATGCACGAGCTCTTTGGATTCCATTCCTTGTGGAAATAGGTGCATTTGGTTTTTTCTTTCCCTTTCTTGTCCTTCTCCTTGGGAGGATTGAACCCCCATCACTGGATTTGGGTTTTTCTGATTTCCTCTTCTCTGGATGCTTTGAATTATTTTCCTTCTGCTTTTTCTTGAAGGCATTTGAAACACCCATGGCCAAATCTTGATCCTTAGCTTTGATGGTTCCCATTTACACTAGCTTGTCTTTCTCTTGGGCGAGGGACTCTATGAAGCTATCTAGTATTGACATCTACCAGTTTCGAAGTGTCAACTTGCTAGAATGAAAGGTGCTGACAAAGATTGAGAATTCTGGCCCCAACTTCGAAAGGATGGACAATATCAATTGATCTTCTTTTTTCTCAATCTCACATTTCTTTAGCTGAAGCACAAGAGACTTGAACTTGGTGAAGAACTCCAAGATACTCTCAAAATGCGTTGGGCTAAGGGCGATAAGCTCATTCTCAAACTGATGTCCTCTCAGTTCATCAGTTGTCCCAAAGAGTGATTCTAGTTTTACCTGGACTTCATTTGGGGTTGTTAAATTGTCTATGTGGAACAAAATATCTCTTGAGATACTTAGACATAACAATCCATATGCTTCATCTAGTCTCTTGAAGTACTTCGCTTTCTCTACAGCAGAGTTTGGCTCCACCTCTATGCCCATGGTAACTCTATAGAGACCCTTGGATCTCAATTGAATAACCATTTCTACCTTCTAGTCGAAGAAATTGAAAGGTGTAAGCAATATGTGGGTTCCTTCCATTTCTGCCTACGCTAATGGTGAAGAATTGCCGAAAGTCCTGCAAAAACACTCAATTTTATCTGGAATTTCTCTAAAAAATGCAGCTCAAATGCTCAAGATTGATCTGCAACTCACTAAACTCCACTTATCTTTGATATCATGTGATAATTTTGATCTACATCAAGATCTAGGAGCCTTAGAGAAACTCACAAATCGAATTGCATGCAAAACCAACAAAAAACGTTTAAAAGAGAATAATTTTATACATGCAATGTGAACTGAAACATGTTATTATTTGACTGTCTAATATGTAAATATGTTAGTAACATGTTTATATTACATTTGAAGTGGTTTGTGAGGCTTGGGAAGCCCAAAATGACTGTGCATGTGAAATTGGCTAAATTGGCCTCAATCCCCCTTAGGTGGGACAAACTCGCTCCAACTCAGCCCAAATGGCCATGAATTGTTGAGTGGACGTGACTGAGCTGAATTGGAGAAATAATGACTCATTGGCATGTGTGGGTGTGCAAAATAAGGTGAGTGAGAGGATCTATGTGGCATTAAATGCACAAAATCAGTCCAGAATTGGACAAAATCCACCTCTAGCGCTCCTAGTCAACCACAATGTCCACATTCAATGAATGGGAGTGCACTAGCAATGATGAGGGAACACATGTGGAGTTTTGACTAAGATGGAGCGCTCATGTGGGTGTGAATGCCCTAGTTTAACTAGTTATTTGCCAAACTAAGCACCATAAGTCCAAAACCATTGTGTATTAATGCACAAATGCAATACAATTGGATAGGGACTTAGACTAAAGTACTAAGGGGTTGGATTACTGCTCTAACAAAAGGGCTACTGAAAAATTTACTTAGAAATCGCGTGATTCTATTTTGAGAACCCACCTTTTCCACCACTGTGAAGTGAGCCATTGCAACAACATGATGTTTTCACCTATCTCTATGTGCACCCTCACCTTTGAATACAGTTGTGAGTAAAACTCTTTGCCTTGACATTTTTGGAGTTAGTAAATGAAAGGTTGGAAATAAAGCTTGTAAACCCTATTAACCTGTATAAAATCAATGAACATTAATAAATTTACAGATGGAAGTATATAATAAAACAAACAATAAAATGCTTACCTTCAACATTGTTTTGGTAAAATACTGTTGTTTTAAGACAAAGTAGAAGAATTGGAGGAGCTGCCTCTAGAATTTTAATATAGGATAACAACAGGCTGATAACTCATAAAACAACATGTGTATAGGTTCTGATTGGTTTTTCTCTCATTTCCAACACCAGATAATAATTGTACTCTCAAATTTTGAGGAACAGTGATGCAAACATATAGCAGCAAACAATGTATGATTTTGTTACTCAGAACAACTGTAGTATTACTAAGACACTTCACTCTATACTCATGTTATAGGTTCTATTGTCATCAAGATTACTTTCCGAAGGACAGACTTGAAAACAACAAATTCACACAATGCCTAAAAAAGGTGGTAAGAAGAAGGAAAAGGCGAGAAAACCAAACTTAGACGTGGAGATCATCTCCAGGATGGAAATTAAGTTTGAGGATACTAAGGCCATCACAGGAGTGGCTCTAGAATTCAAATGGGGAGAGATCTATCTAATGATCAAAGATCAGAACGTCTCGGATGTTGGTCTGGAAGAAATGTTCCTATACCAAAACATAAGAAAATCAGGCATCACCAAAGCCAGTACACACCCAGAACTATTCCTTGCTTAGAGGTGATTGGTTGTATTCTGCCATAGGAAAACTCCTCCTCCAAGATTATATCTATTATTAAAGGAGAATCTTTTGCTTCATTCACACCAGCCTACATGACATTGGCCTACAATCTTGCCCCTGCACAAGTTTTGATGAACAATGATTGTATTAAAGGGTTAAGTATTGATATTTTGGGATGTGCAAAGAAAATGATGATGCCAGGAAAAAAATTGCTCCAAAAGGCAACTAGAGAATATGAGTCCCAAAGCCTACGGACCCCATTCAGTATCATAGCTTTGATGTTGAACAAGATTTTTGGCCGCACATATGGAACCTTGTATAAATTGAATTGGATTCCCCTCATCTATTATATAGCCTTTAAGGGCACGATTTTTAATTGGGTTGACATCATATCGGAAATTCTGTCATCCTGTGTAGTAGCCGCATAGGGAGGTATAACCCTGAAAAATATCCGAGTTCTATATGTCATCCAATCTTATTGATTACATTTTATGCAAACACCTTTTTTCCAAGCTCGGGTGCATTAGGACCTAGATTGAGTCCCATGTTTTTGTTGCTTATCAAATCCTCTAGGAACATAAGTACGTAGGTTTTTATAAACTCATTTGTGAAGAGTTGTTGATGCCTCTTTACGAGCTGATTTTCCTCAAGGAACCAAATTCTCTGTCTGATAATGCCATGGAAGTTATTTGCGAGTATGGAGACTACTGTTTCTCGCAGGAAGGAACACACCTGAGAATGTATCGATACTCCAGAGCTCCATCCCTACTGCCCAAGTACGCCACGAATTACGTAGTCCACAAAGAAGCAGTAAGGCAAGTGTTTGTAAATGGAGTAGGTAATTTCCTACATGATATGAAAAATACAACCTTTCCACCACTACCTTTCTGCATAGGAGAATACAAGTTCTCCAAGGTCAAAGGTGTTGCTGATTTTGTAAAAGAGTTGGAGATTTTTCATTTTGGTGAGAAAAGTTTCCAGAGGATTGATAGTAGAGGAAATGCCGTAGAACATTGCATGACTGTCAGAATCCATTATGAATACTCAGATCACTTTAACAAGGATGAAGAAGTATACAGAAGGGACAATAATCTGACTGAGTTGAGCAAGCGTTTCAAGAAGAAAAGTGGTGCCATCGGGAATAAAGACAAAAGCAGTGCAACATAGAGGAAGCAACAAAAACAAAATGAGGAGGCTTTAAATTTACAACAGGCCGAGGCAGAGAAAAAATTGAAAGAAGAAGCTGAAAAGAGACAAGTCGGAGAAGTTCAGAAGCAAAAAGAAGAAGATGACAAGGTCATGGAAGATTTGGATCAGGAAACAGCCCAGAATAACCCAGTGGATTCAGAACCTTCCGCTTCATCAAGTGGAACGATCATAGGTAGTCACATTTTTTTTATAGATCTTGGGTTTAATCCCTTCACTCAATCTAAGAAGCACACGGTAGCTCGCTTAGATACTATCATTTTTTATAAATCAAGAAAAACCATCACCAGAAGGTCAGAGAAACGATTGAATATGGGAACACAAGATGACGTGGTCACGGTCACTAAGAGCACCATAATGGAGGGTACTTACAAAGACCCAAAATTCACAGCCTCAGTATATGTAGCAGCTACGTAGGAAAGCGCTAACAACGTTGATCGATTAATGGAAGACGTGGAGCGCCACAAGGAGAAAATGTTTAAGATGAAGGATAGTGTCGTGAAATTACGAGGAGAGGGAATTGATTTGAAAATAAAGCACGATGCTATCCTCTCAGAAAAGAAAAGACTCCAAAGGGAATACCAAACTTTGGACATAGAAAATGATGCATTGGATGTATATGTAATAATTATGGAAGGAGTGAAGAAGGATTTTGAAGCCATGATATCATAACTGGAATCAAGAGAGTCTGCAGTGAGCCAACAGGTGGGAGAATTAAAAACTCAAGTAGAAGAATTGGTGTAACAGGAGGGATCTCTAGAAAATGAGCTAAAGATAGCTAATGAGAAAATGTAGGACATCACTACTTTCTGTGACCAGGCCTGCAAAATCCGAAGAAAGATACACCAAGCTCAAGTTAGTCTCAAGTGAATTTTATAAAGTAAGACTGATAGTGACAAGATTAAAGGTAATTGTAGCAGAGTCACTAAGTTTTAGAAAAAGACTAATGGAAGTTGCATAAAAGGTTAAAAGCCAGCTGACCTGGGTAGAGGCTAACTCGAAGTTTCCAGAACACCTTCCTCAGAAAACAGTTGATGGCATAAAAATAGAAATGGTAATTTTGGAGTTTTGCACAAAAGCCTCCATGATTTTAAACAATGAAATTGCCAAAACTTTGGAAAATGTGATGATTTCTATAAAAAGATATGTCAAGTCCACGAGAAATGCCAGATTTCTTTGGTTGCAAAGCTCACCGATCTCCCAAACAAGGATCAGCATATGGCACATTTGCAAGATAGACTGCAAGAAGATTTACAATACCTTCAGAAAATAAAAGTTGTCAACGAAGAATATATTAGAATTTGGGTTGGGCAGGTTTCTGTCAGTAATTACATTTTAGAAGACGTGTGTAGATTCGCCCCAGAAAAGGCGACACTTGTGGAAACAGAGTTGATCATGCACGAAGTGACCATGCAAATTTTGTAGCCAATAAGCTACAAAACTATCACATAAGAGGCCAACACATGTGGAGAATATGTTTCAAGCTTGGCAGGGCCCACTTGAAAATTTTGTCTTTTGTCGATTTTGTCATTTTCTTAATGTAAAGCACTAAAAGACGAATTTTAGGAATTTTAGGGCTAAGAAATTCAATGAGTCACTAGATGACAAATTGTAATTGTAATTGTAATATAAATAGAAATAGAGAGTAGAATTAAAACACTTTTCGTTAGCACAAGGAAGACTAGATTATTTTGTAAGTAGAACTCATTTTTTCTGCTAATAAAGAAGGACCTACTTGCTGGAAAATGACTGCATGGGAATTTGCTTGGGATGTGTGGAATTTAAAATGTGTACATAGTTCTTCTTGTTTCCATACAACTGTGAGATCGTTCCGACTTCTTTGATTATGAATGATTTTGCTTTCTACATGAATGTCTATGTATAGAAAGAGTAATGAATGTTTTATTATGCCAGACATTTATTTGACATGATTTCTGCTGTAGATATGCATACGAAATTCAAACAGTTATCTGTGAGATTAGTATGAATAATTACAATAAATTGTTCTAACTTTTAAATTTACTTCCTACAGGGATAGAATAGATAGATTAGAATAGACTTGTTTAGATTCAGATTTAAAGAAGTAATTGAGAAAGCAAGAATGATAAGATGGGAGGTAAGAACCTACACATCACTTGTGAGGTTCCTGTTCATCAATTACATGCATTTAGTTTAGGTATTTGCATCTCATCATTCATTTAAAGAAAACAAGATAAAAGGTGAATCGGGTTGTAACCAATAAAACTTAAGAACACATTTAAATATATAGTAGCTGGATCTTTAACTGGACGGATTCCCCACACCAAACAGTGGACAATCTAATTGGGGTCGATTACTAAGGATAATCCCTACTATCGATACCTAGAAATTTTTCTAGTCATCAACATATTTGGTGCTAGAAGGAGGGCCACAAGTGCATTGATGGCAGAGGAAATCCGTTTGTGAGAAATTGTTCTGCTAGAAATAAACTGAAACTACTTTCCCTGAAGATTTCATTCTTGAATCTAGAGAACAAGAAATGGTAAGTTTTGAAGAAGAGAACTCAGAACTTTTATACGTTGTCCCATTCAAAGAATTTGATCATTTTCGGAGGCATACAAGATATTATGTTAAGAAACTTGGAGGGTTGAAAGTAATCCATGTATTACCTAGAAGGCAGGCTTCCAAGAAAGCAATCTCTTACACTCAAGATTTGATCCTTGTGGAAATTTTGGAAGAATTGGTGGATCTATCTATCCAAGAAATCGCTCAACCTCTTCTACAGCTCAAGTTTTCCCACATTCTCCACCACAATCTCCACCTCGAGTTATGGCTGTAGATGTTAATCAACCAGCATGGAGGGCCAAAACACCACTTAATCTGGATGTGCCTTTACATGGTTTACCTAAGCACCTAGAACGAGTGTTACTAAAGTTTGATTTCGGAAAAAAGGTATTACTGCAGAATACCATTTAAAAAGTTGCTATCTTGCTTTTAATCTTTTAAATGTTGAACATGAAGATGTCGTGTGTAGACTATTTCCATATACTTTTTAGCCTAAAGCATCTTCATGGTACTTTAGTCTACAAACCAATTCAATAGCAAATTGGGATGGTTTTGAGAGGGTATTTAAAAGTAAATAAAAAAATAAAAAAACTATAGCTACCCTTATGAAAGAGTTACTGTCTATGAGGATGGAAATGAAAGAAAAAGTTCAAGATCTCAATCTTTTAAACCATTTTAATGCTACAACAAAACTAGTTGAAGATTTTTTGGTAGAATATTATACTACAACACTATACCCACCTATAGCAATGTTTGTGAAAAGAGAAGTTAATTCGACACTGGTAGAAAATTATGAAGAATCCAACATGGTGGTAGTTGATCTTGATAGTATCACGAAACATACTTCATAACCAGAAGTGAAAACCACAACCAGTGAAAAACCTTTGTTGTTAACTAGGCCTAAAGAATAACACTTGAATGAGTTAGAAAATGTGGTCAAAATGGTACAAAAGTTATCAAACAAGACAATAGACTTAGAAAAGGAGAAAGTAACTATTTCATTTAGAAAGCCATTCAAGCCTTAATTACAAGAAAAAAGAAGAAAATGGACAACCTCAACCGCCTCTAATTAATTATGTTGTTTTAAATTTTAATGAAGTAGTCATGGATCATTTCTGTACTTTTCAGCATGAGCATCATTCTGAAAAAACTTGTCCACAGTGGATAAATTCGATGACTTTGGTTATGAATCAATTATTAGATGCTCAATTGACAGAGCCAGAGGTAGACGAATTCCAAACAATGAGCTAGAAGAAACAAATGAAGAAACTACGATGGTGTTATGGGATTGTGCAACCACATTGGGATTGGGCGAGGATGAGCAGGCTGAGGAAATTCAAGTTGCATCAGTAAATGTTACAACTAGGAGTAAAGAACTAGTAGTGGATCAAAGTTTAGTGTTTCCCAAGATAAGAAAATAAAATGAAACCATGAAGAAAATTATCGGCACCACTCAAACAGAACATAAGGTTAATCCGAAAAACATACAAGAGAAAAATACAGTAATCAATAAACATGTGAAAACCTTGGCGAACAAAACATAAAGTACTAAGAAATGTTTATTAGAATATGACATGGGGTATGATATTGTGGAAGACATTAAGAAAATTAAAATGAATATTTCTTTATTTGAATTATGTAATCCGCCTCAGCAAAGAAAAAAACTATTGGAAGCCTTTGATCCACAACCAAACAGTACTCCAGAAGCCATTGAATCAAATACTGAGATTAACGAAGAAAGCATTGGTGGTAAATCGAAATCTCAGACTTTGCTTTTCTTGTTATCATTTGAAATTTTTAATCATAATGTACATAATTGTTTGGTAGATTCTGGAGCCTTCTCCAATGTTATGCCCCTTTCTATTTGTAAGAAGATTAATGACCAACCAACACCATCTCCCTCGCAGATCATTCAATTGATATGTTTGTTGTTAAGGTTATAGGGGAGATGAAAGATGTGCTAATTAGATTGTTTGCAGATCCTAGACTATGCTAGTTCATAGATATTATGGCGATAGATATACCTGAGGATTATGGATTGATTTTGAGCAGGGAATAGTCAATGAAACTTAACAGTTACTTTGAAACTGATTCGTCTCACATGTGGCTGTCGTACCAGAATAGTCAAAATCAGATTAAGGTACTGAGAGAACCACATATGAAATAGAATGCGACTCAGTTGGAAGAAAAAAATGAGCCGATAAATTTCTCATCTTTAGTTTTTGGAAACTACTTTTTAGAGGTTGAACCAGGGAATTACCAAGTTGAGGAAGTCAGTTGTGAATCGGAAATGCAGTCCGATCTCCTTCTGTCACGTCCCCTCCCCTCTACCCATCGAGATAAAGGATGCAACTACACAGCTCTGTCTATCAAACCGAGATCTAGACCCATGAACATGAGCATAATGCATTGAAATAAAACATACATGTACAGATGCATAATACATGAATATACAATGGAAGCAAACCTCATTCATATGTTCATAAGAATTCTTAAACAAATATAGTTGTAGAAATTAAATACACAGAGAATACTTATCTTGAAAATAAGATGTCCCACAACTAGCTATTTCGCTGCAACGTTCCACCCAACCATAGGCCAGTGTGCTCATCAGTCTCTCAGCACCATTTCCACCCCCAAGTTGGGAATGATTTATACAACGAACTAGGGAACAACAAGCTCACATATAGCCAAAACATATCAAAACTCAACCAAGACACTATACAGTTGGGTTTATCAAGATTCTAAAGCAATGGAAAGATAGAATTGCTAAGCTAGTGAGCTCAACCACAGATATATGGACACCTGCACTAGATCTATCTAAATTGGCATTCACAATACCTACACACCTAATAGAAGGAAGTATTCCCTTCACTGCTACACAGTCCCTCAGGCCATACCTTCCCTTCTAGTGCTATTTAGGGTGTGCATAGAAGATTTTCTAGCCCCTTTAGATCTATCTATGAGGTTCCTCTCTTCACTAGGTTTATCAAGCCAATTATGGGCCTCTTCCACTCCTAAGTCTTTCATACTAAAACAAGGATGCACACAACAACAAACAAAAGTGTTGGGTTTGAGAAAAACGTCATGGACAACCAAAAACAGAATTGCAGATGGGGAAATCAACCCTGGGTGAACAATTCATTTTCAGAAATTTTCTTGGCACTACAGGAGAAAAATCGACCTCCCCAAACCCCCAAATCGTGAATCTCTGCTGCACATTCACTCAGCAATACAAAAACGGATTTCTGGGTATGGAAAAATGAGGAAAACAATAGAAATTGTGAAGGAAAACTACCAGCTAGATCTAGCTGCACGAGCAAGAGGAAAACGTGTGTGAAGAATGGAATGGGCATGCATTTCTGGGTGATAACTTGTCCCATAAGCAAAAATTAATTTTCCCAAAACTGATGGATTCCCCAATACGAATTTGACTGCCATACTCTTCCATTCCTAATGCATTAACTACCTCAACCAACTTCTAGAATAAATAAATGATTGGGCATAATAGACAATATGGGTAGTTGATAGGTTTATGGGTTCTCCCATTGACATTTGGATTAACACTATTGGTTCAAGGGTTTGAATAATTTCCCTCCCTATTCCTTGTGAAATCATGCCCCCATCTCTTTGTTACATTGACATAGCTAGTTGTGGGTATTTTTATTAAATTGCATATTTACAGGATGTCTCATTTTATAATGTGCCTGGCTAGCATGAAAACCACATGCATCGCTTTTAATTGCCGATACATAAAATTCTAAATTCATGGTGTGTCCTTGGCCTTGAGCTCCTCACCATGATTTAATAACGATATTTACATCATTTGCAATTTTTAATATAATGGGGTCAAAATCAGGATATTACATTCCCCTCCCCTTAATTTAGCATTGTCCTTGGTGCTCTTCAAAATTGAACAAAATTGGATGTGCCAATCTCATGGCATCCTCCATCTCCCATGTAGCCTCATCGGGACCATAGTGCTTCCATTGCACCTTTACCTGTCCAACGTATCAGTTATGGAGCACTATTACCTTCTTGTCTAGGATGCATAATGGCTTGGTTTGGAACTCTTCGTCGGGTTCTACCTGGATCACATCCCAATTAATCGCATGGTTAGGATCATGTACATATTTCTTAAGCAAAAAGACATGACAAAAATTATGAGCTCTAGTGCTAGAAGTAATTGCAAGTATATATGCAACTAACCCTATTCTTTCAAACACTTCAAATGGCCCACAATATCTAAGTGATAGCTTGGAACAACTCCCAAGCTTCAAGAAACTCTTCCTTGGTCTCACTCTAAGATAAATATGATCCCCAACATTGAGCTCCCTATGCACTCCATGCTTATCTGCATAGCTCTTTTGTCTATCTTGGGCTGCTTTCAAGTTCTTCCTGATCTTTACAACCTCTTGTTCCATTTCCTTAACCAATTCTAGACCAAGCACAATTCTATTCACTGGATTATCCCAAGTCACCGGTGTCCTAAACCTTCTTCCATATAAAGCCTCATATGGACTCATTCCCAATGATGCTTGCAGCCCGTTATTATACGCAAACTCTACCAAGTGTAAACATTCCTACCACTTGGATGGTTTGTCCATTACATACATGCGAAGCATGTCTTCAAGAACTTGATTTACTCTTTCTGTTTGTCCATCGGTTTGAGGATGGTAGGCGGTGCTAAAATTTAGCCTTGTACCCAAATTTGCAAAAAGACCCTTCAAAAAATTGGAAGTAAACTTGGTATCCCTATCAGAAATTAATGCCTTAGAAAATCCATGCAATCTGAAAATTTCCTTCATGAAAATATTTGCAATGGAATTGGCTTTATACGTGGACTTGATAGGCATAAAATGTGATGCCTTTGTTAACTTGTCCACCACAACCATGATGGAATCATGTTGTCTCATAGTCATTGGCAACCCTGTAATAAAATCCATGGAAATGACTTTCAATTTCCATTTCGAGATTGGAAAAGGATGAAACAAACATGTTGGGTGTTGATATTCAACCTTCACCTGCTGGCATTTCATGCACTTAGGAATATGCTTAGCAATGTTATTTTTCATTCCTGGCCAAAAATACTGCTTTCTGGCTGTAGCAATTGTTTTTTGATATTTTTGGTGACTAGAATATGGAGATTGATGGATTTCATCCATAACAATCCTCCTCAAATATGCTTCATTTGGAATATAGATTCTATTCTTATAAGTAAGAAGTTCATCTCCTTCCAATTGATAGCCTTCGTACTTCTTTTCAAGGTTTCGCTGCTGCAATTTGTCATTTATTTGCACTATTGGGTTTTATATCATCTAAATTGATTCACCTAATATTTAATTATCGACCGGGGTTGGTAGGCTTAGAGTTGACACAAAATATATGCGAAGGTAGAGGGATTCCTATGGTGTCGTAGAAATTATTTAACAAACAAAAGATCGAAAGATATTTCAAAATTAAAAACCGAGTCAAACTCCTAAGAATTCAACTATTAAAGTAATTGAACTGGAACATAATATTAAACCAAATGATTGATAATTTATTTTATATAAGCAAATAACTTTAGACTGAAAAGGGAACTATCAACAACTAACTTTCCAAGTGAAAGACTAAGATGCAAGGAAGACATAACTTATAAGCAAGTAGAAAACTTAATAAAGGAAACAAGTAGAAAACTTAATAAAGAAATCTTAATAAAAAGAAACAAGTAGAAATCTTAATAGGAATGGATTTGAATTCTATCCTACAAATATCTTTCAGTTAATCACACAATGAAAAAGGAACACTCTACAAAGTACTAGTATATTTTCCTAAGAATAACACATCTAATACTAAGTTTTACATGCAAACAGATAAATCAATCAAAAGGCATGAGTACAAAAAATTATTGCATTATTAATTAAAGGAATCAGAAATAAGCTCAAGAAACAAAACATAACATAGCTCAAAACATGTTCAAGGCGAAAAGAGGTAGGGATAAGGATAAAAATTCAATAAATAACCTAAAACAATCTAACTTTAACTTTAATGTTAAATAGAACTATAATCTAACTATTACAATGAAAACATACTTCAAATACTAAAGAAACAGAACTTAAAACAATTTCGAAACACATTAAAAACACTAAAAATGAAACGACGGGCTGAATGACAGACTGAACTGCAGGTCTAAAAGGGGTGACTGAATGACAGTTCAAACAAGCTGTTTGAATGACAACCTGCACAATTAAAATAACATAAAATAACCTAAATGATCTAATCTTAAGCTGAATTTATGCGCATGTAAATACAATGCAGAGAGGTAGTAAATAAAACTACTTATTAATCAAATTTGACAATGAAATAATCTTAAACTAATTCATAATCAGAAAGCAATCATTAAGAAACAAACTGAAATTTAAATAAACTTATGCTAAAAGGAAATAAACAGAATTGATTCTACTTTAACTTGATGAAAAGCAATCTATTCTATCTACTTGCGAATAAACTGAACAGTAAAGCTGGAAATGAAATGACTGAAAGCAATATTGAAAGCAAACTATGAGCGCAGCTATTTAACTTTGAAAATAAAACTATGCTAATTCATTACAGAAAGCAATGAAATAAACGTTTATTGTAATTTAATAACAAAAACAAACTAGAAATTAAACTAACTACAAAAGAAAAGATAACAAAACTACAAGAAAAGAAACCTCTGGTTGATGAGGGGCCCTCTCAGCAATCAGGGGTGATTCCTGGTTAACACTTACTTGAACACAATCATAAACAATAGAACATACAACTTCTATTAAAAAATAAGGAACCGTGTTACATAATTCTTCTCTAAAAATTGACTGTCTCACTAATAAATTGATCAACTCTTTAGCTCTGTGCATGGAGGCATTTATATACACAATGTTTACAGAGATGAGAAAGTCGACTCTTAAGTGGTTGACTACTCTCTAAATTTAGTCAACCATTACTGTAATCGAATGATCAAATTCCAACACACAACACTATTCCTTCTTCAGCGTGTGTGATGTGGCATACAAATCCTTCTTTAGCGCGGCTGGTGGAGTGGTGTTGGACAGAGGAGAAAAAACTGGTGATTCTTCTAGAACGTGAATCATTGCATCACCCAAACATGTAGACGATAAACAGTTTGCAAAATAGTTGCATGCTTTAACACTCGGAATCTGTCTTAACAGCGCGTAGTCTGGTTAGCGATTTGGACGGTAAGCTGAAAAATGAGCTGGATATGCTCTACACATATCTAGCTGAAATCACTGTCTGTTTGTTGGCGTGCTAAGGTCTGCAAAATCAATCTCGTGCTAACATTTTAATGCCTGGAAACCTGCCAACAATTATCGTGCAATCTAATCAACGAGCTGGATGGTAAGATGGACATGCTACACACATATTCAGCTGAATGTGTGTCTGTTTGTTAATTTGTCCAAAAGACTATATAACCTGCAAACAAATATACACATAAATTAATACATCAAATGCGCTTCAAACAATGTCAATTTTAATCAATAAAATCATAAAATGATAATAATAAACAGATTTTACATAGACCTTTCATTCATTCATACCTAAGGCTGAATAGTGAGCTGTGTGACAATATGCAAAAAAATTACAAAACATATGTTTAAATTAGAAATTTAACTGCCAAAAATGATGGCAAATCTGGGATCAACATGCACGTACACTTAATCCTTGACAATATGGTTAATAATCTACTGCCTCAAATCTGGTTGGCAAGTACTAAGAGATGCCACATGCATTTCATGTACCTTTCTGCTGAGTGCATCAACCACCTTATTTTCCTTTCATTTTATGTGTTTGATTTCAAAATCAAATTCACACAAAAATTCCAACCATCTAGCTTGCCTAGCATTCAAAGTTGGTTGATCAAACAAGTATTTTAGACCATGATGGTCTGTCCTCACTACAACAAAACCCTGTGATTAGCGTTTATTTTAGCTTCCTTTTTAGCGCCCACCGTCACTTGGACAAAGTGGACGCTTTTCCACGGGATGGCGCTTTTAATGGCGTTATTTGTGTCCCTTTCAAAAGTTGACGCTATTTTGGACGCTTATTAGCATCCCACATTAGAGGAATTTTCAACTCAAAATGGGCCTTTTAACTTTAACTCAAATTCCATGTCATCATGTGTTAGCCAATGAAATTGCTTTAAATTTGAAATACTGTATAGGTCTTAAACACTTTTTTAATATAAATTTGGGGATAGGTATCATAAAAAAACTACTTTTTTTGTTTGTATTTTCGACATATCTTCCCATTTTTTTACTCAAATTTCGATCGAAAGAGCTCGTTGGATGCAGAATTAAATTCCGCATCCAACGAGTATCCACTCGGCATACTTTTGACGGACCCCGCTACCCCTAAAACAAGAAATACCTGAAAAAATGTGATGATGACATCATCATCATGTTTTTTCAGGTATTTCTTGTTTTGGGGTAGAGGGGTCCTTCAAAAGTATGCTGAGTGGATACTCGTTGGATGTGGAATTTAATTCCACATCCAACGAGCTCTCCTGATCGAAATTTGAGTAAAAACACAGGGAGATATGTCAAAAATACAAACAAAAAAAGTAGTTTTTTTCTTTTCTTCCTACAAAATTAATAAATATTATTTTATTATTTTAACTATTATTTTATTAATTATTTTTAGGAGGCCCATTTTGAGTTGAAATTTCCTCTAATATCAACGTCCCAATTAGCATCCTTATTAGCGTCCCAATTAACATCCCAATCAACATCCCTTTTTAAAAGTTGGTGCTATTTTGGACGCTAATTAACATCCCAATGAATGTCCCAATTAGCGTTCCAATTAAAATCCCCATTAGAATCCCAATTAGCGTTCCAATTAGCATCCCAATTAGCATATCTTTCTAAAAGTTGGTGTTATTTTGGATGTTAATTAGCATCCCAATTATCATCCCAATTAGCGTCCAAAAAAGCATCCCATATAACGCCAAGAATAGCCTTCAAAAAACATCGTGAATAACATAGCACCATATAATAATCCAGGGTTAGCGACATGATTTGCACCATGAATTTTGGTAGGAAAAACATTCAAAATAGAGCCAAGTATAGAGCCAGGAATTACGCCTAGAAAACATCCAACATAGCGCCAGGTATAGATCCAGGTATAGCGCCTGGAATAATGGCAGAAATTTTGAAAGGAACCATGCCAGGAATTGCACTGGGTTTAGAGCTAGGAATTGTGTTTGGAAAACGTCCGACGTAACATCAGATATATCAATTTCAATGTCAATGATCATGATTCATGTGATAGTACTTTTGGATCTTGATTTATCATAGTGGCACCTAAATGATCGTAATCATGGTACTTTTAGATCTTGATTAATCCTAATGAGGGGTAAGTTACCTTATTATCACCTAAATTGCTCTAATGACATTTGAGTGTCCCTAACAACATTTGATAGACCCTAAAGGCATAGGATTGGCCCTAACAACATGATGATGATACATTACAATAATTATGATTGAGCGTATGGATATGATTTGGTAAGTATACGACTATATCATCCATTCTTGTGAGCTAGTATGGCTCCTTACCAATTATTATCGCAATTATATTGATGATGACTATGACGATGACAATGACGTTGATTTATTGTATGATGACGATGAAGATGTGGATGTAGATGTCAATGATGATTATGCATGTGGTATAACTTTTAGATCCTAATTGATTCTAATGGCACCTAAATGTATGCAACAACATCTAAACAACCCTATTATCATCGAAATGACTGTAATGACATATAAATGACCTTAGCAATTACATGACATGAATCCTAATGTTGATGAGTGATTAAGAACAATAATGGCATATGTGTGACCATAATGACAATGATGACGATAATTTTTGTTGATGATGTACTTAATGTTGATGATTATGATGATCAAGATGATGTTGATGTACCATATGGAATTGATGATGATGACAACGTCGATGTCCACAATGATGATACATGTCATAATAATTCTAGATACTGCAAAACTTGAGATATTGGAGTTAAAAGTAATAGAGGTTGTGAGGTGTTGACCATAAAAATATTTTTAGCCATTGGGTTTTACATTGACTAATATGGCCATTGGGTTTAGTAGTTCCCCCACCCCCCTTGCAGAAATGTTGTACAATACCACCTATCATGGTGCTACCAAAATGTCAGCCCACAAGGTTGTTTTGGACAACCCCCACATCCATACCCTCATTTTTAACGATAACATCGAAGGCACAAGAAGTGGATGTCAATCTTAACACAAAATATAACTATCTTTGTACTCTTAAGGACATTTTGGTCTTGGATTAAAATGGAATGAAGCAACAAGAATTTCAATAATTCCCATAGTGTTACTTTGAAGAAGTGGATCAAATGTTTTTACATCTCTAGCCTTATAAGTGGACATCTCTCAAGGTAAAAAATAGTTAGCTGCTTAAGTTTTATGGCATTGGTGGATTTTTCGTTAAAGATTAAGAATACTTGGTTCAATTTTTATGATTATTTTGAGTTTTGTAAAATTTATATTAAAGTTTAATGCAGTTTTGTTTGTTATGTGGAACTCCCTTGAACTCACATATTTGAGTATTATTTTGCATTTTACCTACTACGAAGCCAGGTGATGGAATTTGATAGAGTTTATCGAATATCTTTGTTGTGCACTATGACAAAGTTCAGGTCACAAGATGTAGGAGTGTCTTCGGCTGCAGAGGAAACCCCAACATCTCCACATTCTGAGGATAAAAATCCATCGACGAATTGCAAAACAATCAATGGTCATTGAAAGGGCGGTGGATATCTTGGGACTCTTCCCAGCGCTTTAGTTACAAGAAGTGTCAGGAGAAGCACGAGACTCAATGCTAGGGTAAATGTTGTACCATTTTCTCCAGGTAGTAACCTTGAGCAAGAGTGGCCTTCAACTGCAGTAGTAAACAATGGCGATGATGGAACCATGGTATATGGACCAAATTCTTCTATCAAGAAGAATAATGGGGGAAGTTCAAGGAGAGGCATGGGCAAAGGCAATGGATGCAGTAGAGGCCGAGGAAAAAGAAAGGGTAAGCATAATTTCTCTAACACTTAGAGAAACATATTATTATGATGTTTATGTTTTTGTTCGTCTTTAACCTCTTTCGAAACATACCCGGTCTATAGGATTCTTCTCTCATAATCATAATTGAATTGGTTGTCAATGTGGGCTCCAAAGTTTTGGTTTTCTTTATTCATATTAAGAATAAAGACACAAGGACAATGGAGTGGGTTATAGAGAAAATGAATTCACATTAATATCCATTTTCCAAAGATGTTTAGAAATTTAATTGGGCGGATAAGACATATGGATAAGAACAACATGGAAATAGTTGGCAGATAAGGTGGGGTGGGAGTGGGGCCACATACACTTTGCTAGGTTTGCATGGTGGTTAAATATCCTATGCATTGTCCATGAGTATTAGTTGTAAATTTTATGGCTCAATACCTTCAATTTCAACCTTTACCTATGGAATGATCCCCAAGGATCATGCTTAGTTTTATCAACCTTAACATTTCCACCAAATCACACTTGTAGGAAACAATCTCTTATGAAGTACATGGGTGATGATTTGGAGCCTCACACATTTCCTATAAACCCAATGATAATTTTTATGGCCTAATAGGTACCCTATATTTCATCCTTAAACCATGGTCTAAGAGGGACACAAAAGATGAGATATAATGGAAAAACCAAAACCTAAGAAAACTACACAAATATTTTCT
>LPNX010867753.1:662311-777663 GCA_001517045.1 Pseudotsuga menziesii
GCAATCAGGCACACTGCCTTCCATCAGGGACATGCATATACCCATTGATTAGGCACATGTGTTCAAAAACATGTTTGAAGATAGTGGATATGAACTCCCAATGGAGCCTTGGAGATGTGATTCCTCATGTATGTTGTTGTTGCTCTTAGCTTAGTAGGATTTTGAACTCGTGGAATAAACCTATTTCCAATGCCAAATCTAAGGTTAGCCGAGAACCACTTTCCACATGTCATTATTAAATGTAGTTCATAACATATTTCCAAACTTGTTGTTTGGATGCCTCCTCATAAGTGGAGGATTCTGATTCAATCACATGGCTTATCTGAGATATCAAACCAGAGCAACCTTGAAGCCTCATAATAGGATTCTTAAAGAGATCAACTGAATAATCCTTGTCCTCCTCCCTTTTCCCATCTTAAAGGGATGACTCATAGACTTGGATCACTTCTATATCGCCGGGAGGCTCTCTGAATTACTTTCTCAAGGGAGATCACATATTTACTTTGTAATACAATTATGTTTGGGTTTGAGGAGCACAGTTGGCTCCCTGTTGATCTCTCAACTTACCATTTGTTCCAATCTAGTAAGGAACAAGCCATCAATAACAAATGTCTGACATATTCTCTTTTGCTGACTCTATGCTGACACCTAGGAGGATGAATATAGGCTATGATAACTAATCCTACATTTCGTGGATCCACTTAATCCCTCTATACCTCAGCACTCAACTCCCTCTAAGCATAAACATGATATGCATATTTCATTACTTGTCATCAGAGCAAGCCACATCAACCTCCTCTTGTGGATCTTTCCTACAAGTTAAATTTAGTTCAATAGTCAACAATAACCAATATCAATTTTATAGAATGACATATTCTTAGCATCCATCCATATATTATCTATATTCCATCAAGAGCATATCGATCACATATATGCAACATGTCATGACAATACAAAGAATCAAAACAAATTGGCATAGAAAGTCCTCCCTCTTTATGTTTCCCCTTATGCAAAAGTCACAATGATCATATTGATAGATAGTCATCATATTGGACATGTACTTCTAAAGTGTGAAATGGAATCATCATCATATCATCCTCATGCAGTAGCACACATTCATTAGCATAATATAGGTTAAATCATAACCCTAGGTATGAGAGATTTAACACATGAGGTCATGCTAATTTCATACATGGAAGAACTCTAAACGTTTTTCACTTGCAAACTCATGTCACACTAATCAATGAATCACAAAATTCTTTACATAGTAAAATGATCAAACTAGAAGGTATCTTGATCATGCAAACCCATGATTATTAAAGATCAAGTCAATATCTAAACACATAAAGAGTTAAATAGGCTCCTTACTCACCAAAGAAATACATACCTAAGTTAAACCTTCTAGGAATGATAGCCATACTTGACATGCCTCTTTAAGAGATCAATTCCACAGCTTTCTAATTCCATTATCTCTTTTCTGATATCATATTTAGGGCATAGAATAGAAGTACTGCTCGAGCTATAATAAGCACATCTTTTAAGACCAAAGATTCCCTTTACATGCCTTGTGGTAGTTTCAAACCATGTGCATGTTCCATGTGTCACACAAATCTCTTTTAAGACCTAATACATTGATCTTCCTCATACGACCTAAGACATTGATCTTCCTCATACGACCTTAAGACCTAAGACATTGATCTTCTTCATAACCATCTTCATTACAATGACACACATCCAATACATGCAGGACAAACATTCTCTTTACAAGGATTTCATGGTGGTTTCATACAAAGTGCATGGTCCATGAGCACTAAAAGCCTTTTTTAGACCCTAAGAAATCAATGTTTCTCCTTTGACCATGTTTAATCCATCAAGAACCATCCTCAGTGCATGAAAACTTGTAATGTTGACCATGCAACACATGTAGTCCAAAAATTATCTTTATAAGTATGTGTGGTGACTTTGGACCATGCACGTTAAGGACGCATAGGGTCTAAGGCCATATGAGTTTCCTAAATAAGATGTTCATGCCATGAAATTCGATTATTATTGGTTATTCATTTAAGGGCCACCATTGTGATGCCTAGGAAAATAGTGCAATTGGTTGTAGTTCATTTTATATGGAAACATCACTATAAGGTTACTTTCAATAACGTTCCTCACCCCCTTAAATATTTATTTATGGCAATTGATGAGCTTTAAGAAAGAGTTTTCATTTATCTTGATGGTTAGAAATCTATTCATCATTGTTTTACACAAATGATTAAGCTTACAAATCCATATTATGGTGTATCATACTAGGAGATGGAAAGTTATAGAACCAATTTTCCTCAAACAAGCTACAACAAGTGATTTTTTTTTATACATTTAGTGTCTAAGATAAATGATTCATCTCCTTTGAAAAATATTTATGCTAATATTTTAATTTATATTTCATGTGTGGTTTAGTACTCACTCTTTTTAGCCATCTTTTCAGCTTATATTAAGATTTGAAAAAAATCATTTTACATTAAATTCAAAAAACTAACTTACTAAAATGTGTACATTCCATCCATGTGTCATTTATGTGTGCATTCCATCCATGTGTTATTTAGTACTCATTTTTAGCCATCTCTTCACCTTACATTAAAATTAAAAAGAAAATCATTTTATACCAATTTAAAAAAACTACATTACAATTAAAAAAAAAAATCATTTTATAAAAAATTCAAAAACTACATTAAAATTAAAAAAAATCATTTTATACCAAATTCCAAAAAACTAAAAATCCATTTGTAGGCGCCAAACATGTCAAACTACCTAGTACCGTCTATTGGATCATGGATGGAAGGGTAGCACAGAGTGAAGGCGAGGGGAATTTGGTATTGAGGGTTTATACCATCTTGGCAGCTTCGCATGGATAAAAGAACAGACCCTCACGACTTCCTACTATTGGCATTGTGGTATTTGTGGACTTTAGCAGGGTAGCATAGAGTGAAGGCCAAAGGAAGGTGGTGTTGAGGGTTTATATCATCCTGGAAGCTTCACATCCTCATACTTTCAAAGTGGATGTATTCAAACTCGTGACTTGATTCAGAATTGATGTGGCTTATGTTTACGAACTAAGGTTTAATGGCTGAAATGGATGGCCTCAAGAAATCCATGAACCAATATCCACATACCCTGAAGGACACAACCCGACGACAAATTAGGATTGATGGCGTATGCATCTCAATGATTGACATATAACTGTCATATACCCACTAATTGGGAAGGAATCCCTCTCATAGTAAGCCGGCGTCTCCCCTTGTTTATTTATTATGAAATCTCTCATCAGCTTTATCTTTTTGGTCTTTTTGGTTAAATATATGAATCTTTGATTCAAATGATCCTAATATTTCCCTTACTAGCCATTTAGTTATGATCAGGATATGCTTAGCCAAGCAGCGAGGAACATGTTTGTTAATTTCCTTCAAATCTATGACCTGGAGTTGATTTTCCAAACCCTGGTACTGTCGGTGTTTTTGTTCGTTAGTTTTCTTCAAATATGTGATCTGGAGTTAATTTGCTAAATGCTAAGTACTGCTGCTGAGTTGATTTGCTAAACGCTAGTACTGCTATTGAGTTCGATTCCCTTAAAATATGAGGTTTGACTATAACTGTCAATTAATATTCTACCTGAAATTTGGGGATATATGCCCCACTATTGCCATAAATCTGGAGATGATTTCTTGGAATCCTGTAGCTTTCAAGTGTTCAATCTATGACCCAAATATGCTTTGACATCTTATACTCTGATATTTGTCCCTCCTTTGAATACCACCTGTTAAATGACTGCCTCGAAATGCTCAATTTGATGCCCTTGAATATGGGGTTGATCTTTATTGTTGATCTTCAAAATATGGGATTTGAATGTTGGTAATGTGGACCTGCTACTTTGATGTATGGAGGATTCAACACTATAGAGTCCCAATGATATTTCCTTCTCCAAACATCTGCAAATTCCCATTGCTAATATTACTCTTGATTACTAGATATTTTGTAATATACTTTATCACCTGTTCATAGTATTACATTTCTCAATCTTCCATGAATTGTAATAGCCACGACCCACTACTACGACAAAGGAATTTTCCTTGTTCATATTGTTACTAAGAGCTGGTAGAGAATTCCCTTTGGGCATGTTTCAAATATTGTTGCTGCAAATTCCCTCGTTACCATGTATGCAAAATGTGAGAGTCTAACAAGTGGATACCAAATTTTTGAAGAGATGCCAGAGCATGATGAGATCTCATGGAATGCTATGATTTCAGGCTATGCGTTACATCGATTTGGCAAAGAAGGGATGGAACTGTTCGAGAAAAAGCAACAGGCAGGTGTAATGCAAGACCAGATTACCTTTGTTACTGTTCTTTTTGTATGCAGCCATGCAAGTCTAATCAATGGAGGTTGGCACTACTTCAATTTAATGGTGCAGGAGTATTGCATCACACCAAGAGCATATCACTATTCCTGTATGGTTGATATTCTCAGTCGTGCTGGGTTTCTTGATGAGGCAAAGGAATTTATCAGCCACATGCCAATTGAACCTGATGCTATTGTATGGGGTTCCTTGCTTGGTTCTTGTAGAATACATGGAGATGTAGAACTTGGTAAATATGCTGGAGAGAAACTTGCTTTGTTCGAACCACAAAATGCTGCAACGCATGTGATGCTTGCAAACATTTATGCAAAGCAGGTAGTTGGGATGATGTAGCAAAGGTGAGAATAATGATGAAAGAAAAGGGGAAAGAAAATACACCTGAATGCAGTTGGATTGAGGTAAAGAATAGGGTGCATGCATTTCTTGTAGGAGACAACACACCCATGGAGAGATAAGATAGATACAGAACTGGGAGAATTAATCAGACAAATGGAGGAAGGCTACATGCCTAATACAAATTGTGTGTTGCATGATGTGGAGCAACAAACAGAAAGAGCATATTCTTTTCTCCCAAATTGAGAAGCTGGCCATTGCTTTTAGGCTTATCACTACATTATTCCAGAAATTATTCAGTGATACATCATTTTGAGGGATGCAATTTGCTTCCATCATCTGTAGGAATTTATTTGTACTTTTATGGGTGATTGAAGATGCCTGAAGAAAAAACAATGTTTTTGTGCAACTTAACATTTGTAATGGCCTTTACTAGGTACGCTCCACCATACTTAATGTTAACTATGTATGCATGAAAAAACATATTGGACACTACTTGATAACACATAGTGTTACCATCCTAGATGCTACATATTTGAATTAACGTTTCTGTACGACTAGAATTGGTTCAACAGATAGTCAAGGAATAAGTCAGAATGCATGAGTTGCGATCACACATTATAATGGCATAGAAAGCCCATTCCAGATCTTTGGATATCACTTTATTCATACCTTAGAAGTCATTTTCTTGATAGGAGTCCATGTAGCCTCCTTTCCCGTTCTTTGATTTGTGCTAAGTGGGACCTTTTTCTATTTCTTGTATGGTCTGCCCAGAAAGAAATAGGAACCTGATCTGTAATAATATCACTTTGACAACAAATGTGAGACATGCGAAATCCATGCACCAAAAGGTTTTCCATTCTGGAATCTGACTTTGGGGTGCAAGTCCCTTTGTTGCAAGGACACCAACCTTCCTCAATCTAGTACTGACATTTCTTAGAAATGGCTGTGTGATTTGTAGGTCCCTTGCTTGTGGTTCTCTTATTGATGCCTTCTTAAATGAAAGATTACTAAACCACAGTTGTAGTCTTGCAGATATTTTGTTGAGGTGTTTGTTCAACATTAATTGAATATATAGCAGGTTAATGCTTTATCATTTTGTACTAGAGAAGCACGGCAATTGCTTAGAAGTGGTTGTATGCTTTGTAGGTCCCTTGCTTGTGGTTGTCTTATTGATGTCTTATTGAATGAAGTCTTACTAAATCCTTAGTTGCAGATATTTTTTTGAGGCGTTTGTTCTACATTAATTGAATACATAGAAAGTTAGTGCCTCATCATTATGTACTGGAAGAACCACTATAGTTTTTAGATGACCTATTATGGTATGAGAGGTTGCATATTGTATTATTCCATCATCTAATATATTGTTTATGCATTGTGATTCTTACAATCATTTTGCTTCTTTAAATGGTTGAATATTAACATAAGCTTAATGAAAATCAACCAATCACGCAAACCTCACTTTATTCCATGAAAGATTGCTTCCAAATCCAAACTTTATGTATTTGGACTGCAAATCCACTTCTACATCCTCATATTAGCCAATCAAATCATCAATCCTAGGCAAAGGATACTTCTATCTTTTTTTGGACTAACATAAAAGAAACAAAGAATATGCAGCAATTTCATTGTTCCATGTTCCATGAGTTCTTTCTCTCGCTTCTTAAATTCCTCACTATCCAATAGACAGTTCCTGTACATTAGAACGTTGCTAATTGAGACATAAGTTCAATCACATAAATAATACCACTTTTTTGAGGCAACCTTTCAACTATGGGAAAACTTCCTTGTAAGAAACATAAATTATGTAATTGTTTTATCTTTGGACCCATATTACTTTTCTTTACACATCACACAGTTATTTTGTCATTGGCCTAAAAACTATCAAGACAAACCATTGGCCATCAAAAACTCAAAATTGATTTATCTACTTCCTCCCTACTTGTATGTTACACATGTTCAAGAAATGCATACTTGAAAACTTCCTCTTTGCAATAGAATACCTCCTTATATGGCTACACAGTATATGATTCATTCACCTAGGAGGTCATTGGTGTGTGGTGATTCTTGACATGAGAACTTGGAAGTGTAACATAGTTTTTGGCCATGTGAAGTTCATTTTTCTTTGAAAAAACATTTATATCATCTCACTCCATAACAACATATGCCCAAAAGATGCTTGTAAACTTAGGTGTAGCTACAGTAAAAAGGGTGATTACAAAGGTTGCACACTCAATTATGAGAACCACTACTGCTTTTTAATTTTCCCTTATTACTTTCTTTACATATATGAGCAATGTCTTTTAGTGGCAGCTGCTCTAGAAATTTCTTGTTGTAGTCTCATTTGGGGCTGCACATATTGATATTCATCTTCCATTTTATTTTATAACAAAATGCTTCCCATCATCGCTACATGGAAAGTGTGCCCATACTCGATATGGAATATTACAATGCAACGTAGCCTTTTACAACACTCTAGATTTTAGAAAGATTCTTTTAGATAAGAATTCATGGTAGGAGTTTATATTCCACCAAAGTTGCCCATGACTTGCACCTATCCCCAATCCCTTGTGACATATTGCTTGCATGGCTAAGATGGATCTGGAGGGATGAAATGTGTCTCTAGCGGGATTTGAACCTTGGTGGGGATAGAAAATTCCCCGAATTTACCATATAACCCAACCCATGTTGACCTCCATTTAATTTTTTCCATAGGAAGATGTAAGTTACAGCAAAAGAGTAGAACATCAGAAACACATAACAATCTAGGATGTTTCTATGTTATCGAAATAAAAGAGTAGAACAAAAATAAAACTACTTTTGTTTGAAATTTAAAAAGTTATAGAACCCCTAGAATTTTCAAAGCATGATTTCACTAGAGCAACTAGAAATGCCAAGGAAACAATTAAAAAATGTATGGATCTAGCTGAAATTTGAATATTTCCTTAATCATCTCAAACAGCTCAAATCTCTCTATTAGCTAAATTTTTCTTGATGATAAGATTTCTCGAGCCTAGTTGAAGCCATCATTCAAGTGATATATTTCAATGCTAAGGCCAAGTATCACGCTCACTTTCATAGGCTTGCGATCGTGACCAATTAGTGTTAAGGAAGGATTAATGTTTCAAAGCATACTATATTGGATTCCATTTCACCAAGCACAAGTAAGGCCACAATGCCAAATGGCAATCCTTACCGTTTCATGTGCATTGGTCAAAGGTAAGCTAGGATAGTGTTCAATAACCCACATTCGAAGTTCATAGATTAATATCGCATTAGCAGTAATATAACATGCATTCACTCCTAACAATACAATTGCTTCAAGGTTTCCTTAATTATTGTTGTTTGAATACTCTTGCATCCTAGCTAGTGTGAGCCTATCCAATTTGAAGGTAATCAATTGACGTGCTGTTCAATGTTGATATTTGTTTGGGAAAATGTAGATGAAATTATAAAGATGTCAAAGAAAACTAGTCAAAAGACGAGGAAGCAGCAAACTCCGATAGGTACCAATATCGTGTTTGTGTTGGTTTTATCATGTGAAATTTATGTTGATGTTTATAATTGGATTCAACTAATGAGAACCTACGGAATCTTGTAGAATAAGAGCCAACGTGCATTTGCTAACAATAATGGTGCCACAGACACTACTTCCAAGGCCCGTGTCCAGCAATCTGTGGCTGCGAGGTCATCAACACTAAGACAGATACAAGGAGAGCTCTAAGTTCATTTATTATTACATTCTTTATATATCATGTAAAATTTTTTGTTATTAATTTATTAAATGTAGTGATGAGAGATTGTGTGTATTGTTGCAGGGAAAGCTTGCAGAGTTGAGGTCTAGAAATGGAACTAATCAGCTTGCAGCAGTAAAGGAAGCAGGAAGGAGAGAAACAGTTACACCCATAAGGACAATACCTGTTCCATCGAAGAAAAGAAGGTATTGTATTCTACATACAATGTATTCTGACAAGTTTGCTTTACTATGTTAATCTAAATGCATTTTTATCTCACATGTAATATTCTATCCGCCCAGAAGTACTAGTAGATGGGAAGTCTATGAACATTGTGACATTTTTTTTAAATTAAAGTTGGAAGATGATTAATTGACAATAATTTTCCACTTAATCACAACACAACAACTTAATCACACTACAACAACATCAAATTAACATACTTTCTTGAAGAATTCCTGCAAAGTTTTATGCAGTACCTTTTGGAACTTGAGCTAGCTGGAGAAACAAGGTGGTTTGCCACATTTGTTGACATGAGCTGTTTTGTATGCCATGAAAGAAGAAACTATAGTCTACATAAAAGTTGGCCATGTTCTGCATCAACTTTTTGATTTATTCTGGATGTTAAATGACTTGTAGTCGTTGGATGTTTGAGGTGAACTTTATTTGCATTTTTGGGGACTGAACTATTGGAAAGAGGTTCACTCTTCATTCAAGTTTTTGAAATTTAATGTGGTTTCTCATTTCCTTTGAAGCTGTACTGGAAATGGAAAGGATAAATCCTATTCTTCCTTTGGTCATCTGGTATAGGAACTCAAATCCTTGATTGATGGATTGTTACAACAATTGGTGAAGCTTTTCATTCTAGTTATGGCTTCTTAAGTGACATATGGTATTCATATGACTTTTGGTAGCTATAATACCCTCCCATTAGAAGCCTTGACAGGATCATAAATATACTATTACCGAAAACATAATCTCCATTCCAGGGGAAATAGATTATTTGTTGACAAGTGTTGAAGTTGGTTATTCCAGTTATGGCTTATAATGCACATGCTTTTCATTCAGTTTTCAAAGCCTCAATACCTTCTTGCTGGAGGCCTCAACGGGATCTAAAAAACAAATTACAAGAGATGGAATTTTTTCTCCTGGATTTTTTTGTGACTAATTATTTAGTCTCAAGATTGAAATGACGACTTCCATTATACTTGGGTTATATAGGTGGAGGTTATTGTTATTGGTTTTGCTCTATTTCATTCTCAGTATTGAGCAAGTCTATGAACAATGTGGTAGTATGTTTTAAATTCAAGTTTGGAAGTTGATTGATTGTCTAGTGAATCCTAGCACAACAACCTAATGCAAGGTTATATGCAATACCTTTTGGAACTTGACCTAGCTAGAGAAACAAGGTGATTTGTCACATTTGTCGGAGTGAGCTGTTCTGTATGGCATGAAAACTGGTCATATTTTGCATCGACTTTTGGATGTTCGAGGTGAACTTAATTTGTATGTATGGGGATTGAATTAATTTGTATGTCTTAATACCTTTTGGAACTTTATCTAGCTGGAGAAACAAGGTGTCTTGTCACATTTGTTGATGTGAGTTATTCGGTATTGCATGAAATCTCGCCATTTTCTGCATTGACTTTTGGATTTATTCTAGATGGTAAAAGGACTTGAAGTTGTTGGATGTTTGAGCCTTTTGAGGTGAACTTAAGTTGCATGTATGGGGACTGAATTATTGGAAATAGGTTCACTTTTCGTTCATGTTTTTGGAAGGAAACATGTTTTCTCATTTCCTTCAAAGTTATACTGGAAAGGAGAAATTATGTTTTTTCTTCAGTCATCTAGCATAGGAACTCCATTACATGATTGATTCATTGTTCCAACAATTGTTTAAGATTTCCATGCAAGTTATGGCCTAAGTTATTAGGCTTATCCTATTCAGACAACTTTTGAAAGCTGTAATACCCTCTTATTAGAAACCTTGATAGGATCATTGCATAGTGTATTATGGGTATGTTGATATGTTGCATACAGGTCCAATATGGTATATATAACAGTAATATGTATACCTATATTATTTAGTAGCTTTTCTCTTGTAGTTTTTAAATATATCCACTTAAATACCATTCATCTTTGGTACTATAGATGGTAGGGGAGACTAGGTTTATTGTAAGAGTAGAAATGTTGTGCTGTAATTTTTTTAAAGTAAAAAATATAGACATAGCATGATACAACAGAATATGTGAGTGTAATAAAGTATGCACCTTATCTTCTGAAGTAGAGCAGTGCACATGATTTTTGTAAGGCACTATTATTCTAATGCAACTACTAATAGGTCTCTCTTTGAAAAATTGAAAAATATTTCGAAAAAAATAAAATGATTTGTTTTGTGGATGGATTTATTGCAGAAGATGGAGTAAGTTTGTCTGAGTCATTTAAAGTAGAAAATATGTTGATCTATTGCATATAGGTCAAATATGGTATATATTACAATAATATGTATACCTATCTTATCTATTAGCTTTGTTCTTGTAGGTTTTAGAGATATCCACTTAAAGACCAGTCAGCTTTGGTAATATAAATGGTAGGGGAGACTAGGTTTATTTTCAGAGTAGAACTGTTGTACTGTAATGTTTTTAAAGTAAAAAATATAGACATAGCATGATACAATAGAATATGTGAATGTAATAAAGTATACACCTTAGCTTATGAAGTAGAGCAGTTCGCATTAGTATTATTGTACAATTTCTGTAAGGCACTAGTATTCCAATGCAACTACTAATAGGCTTCTGTTCGAAAAATTGAAAAATATTCCAAAAAAATAGAATGAGTTGTTTTGTGGATGGATTTATTGCAGAAGATGGCGTAAGTTTGTTAGATTCATTTAAAGTAGAAAGATAATTCAAAAGCTTATTCTGGCCTGTATTTTGAGTTGCATTTTGGTAATTGCAACTCATTTCTATGGATGGGTGATGCTGGTTTTTTGGATTTCTATCTAAAACAAGTCTATTTTTAAAATTAAAATGGATACAAGTTGTACCAATATAAGGGATGAGCTATTTGGGGTTGTTTGCAGATTACAACAGTGGATGAAGTAAAGCAGTTCTACCCTCTGTTTGTCCTAGGAGCCAATGTAGCCTTTATTTTTTCGGGGAGAACGTTTAAGTATTTCTCCCATATGTGTAAGAATCTTTTCTTGATGTGGATGGTTGGGCAGTCTTCTTAAAGGGAATGATGCACATTTTGGTGCTTCTGGGGCTTACAATACGTGGAATCTACTGGTGGGTAAATAAATTTGTAGTGGATGATCCTATACTTCCCAAGGGAGAAGCTTGAAAGGAGAAGGTATATCTATATTCTAATTTCTTGCAGTTTTTCGAATGTGTTCAGTTAAGAACATAAGTTATTTTAGGTTCTTTAACTCAACCTCTCGTACTTTTTACAGGAGAAACCAAAGATGGGAATGATGGACAGTTTTAAGTTCCTATTGACTTCAAGATATGTGAGAGACCTTGCCACTTTGGTGGTTGCATATGGTATTAGCATCAACCTTGTTGAAGTCACCTGGAAATCCAAACTGAAGGCACAGGTAATATATGTCATATCTTAGGTTCTTTGGAAACATAATTCCTGTTCATACATGATACATATATGAATTATAATATGTGTCACGTTAGTGGATACTCTATATGGGGAGACATATGCATGCATAATTTACTTTACACGGCCTCAACATGAGAACCAAAATGTTTACAACTTAAATATGTTATGGAATTATCACGAGTACTTGCTGAAACATGTACAAAGATCCATGCCTTCTGACATATCTCTTCAGCCAGGCATACACACACACCCATGCATATCCATTTACATCAACTTTAAGGGCTCAAGGACTATTCATAATTTCATTTTCATTGTTGTTATACTGCTCACTTGAGGAGGCCCAATCATACAAGGTAATATGAACACCAGTGCATTAATTGGATTGTTCCTCTTAGCTGGGGAAAACCTAGTGCGGAGCATCTAAATAACTTTGAATCCCTTCATATGCTTTTCCATTTCTTTACATTTTTTTTAAAGGATAGTAGAACCTGCTAAAAACGGTAATTATCTATCTTCAGCCATTGCTGCCGTAGCTAGAACACTCACTCAACCTTTAGCTAAAAAAATTTGAAGCAAGATTCTGTGTGGTTCTAATATATAGAATATGACTAAGATAAATAGTGTGTCTGACAATTTCCAAGTCCAAATGAGTATTTTGCATTCATGGGGGATTTCTCCACATGCACAGGAATTGCTACCTTCACCATGATGTTGCTAAGCAGAGTTATATTCTGCAAATATGGTTGGGGAGTAGCAACTACCATCACACCTACTGTGTTGCTGGTGACAAGAGTAACTTTCTTTGGTCTCATTCTCTGCAGTGAACCACTCACTCCCTTACTGGGTAAATTTGGCGTGACACCTCTTTTGGCAGCTGTTATATTGGAGCTCTTCAAAACATCTTTAGCAAGAGTGCTAAATATAGTTTGTTTGATCCTTGCAAAGAGATGGCTTACATTCCTCTTGACGAGGACACCGAGATATATTGCCTCTACATTTTGTCTCAATTTTTCAAGGCCTATGTGTATTTTATTTTCACTTTCATATTTGTTTTTTAAAATAATATAGTCAAGTATTGCTGTAGGGCTTATACTAAGGAATAATTCCAAACTATTCCTCTCACTGGGATTTTGAATTTGTTATCATTGTAGGTTGTTTTTAACTGTCAAAAATTGTTTCAATTCATTACATGTGATCTCATTCTCAGTTCTTTTATAGGTTAAAGGAAAGGCTGCAATAGATGTGGTATGTAGTGTGTTGGGAAAGTCAGGAGGGGCACTGATTCAACAATTTCTGATTTTAACGTTTGGTTCACTTGCCAACTCCACTCCCTACCTTGGGGGCATCTTGTTGGTTATAGTATTGTCCTGGTTAGCAGTTGCATGGTCATTGGATAGTTAGTTCACACTATTGGTGAAGAAATACCTTAAGAGAAAATATTTGGAGGGTAAGCTATCCGCAACAAAACTAATTGCATTACCACTGAAAGAAACTTTAGACAAGCAAGGCATCGAGGAAGAGAAAGGAATTCTGGTTAAAGATATTGTGGAAGAAGGTGGATTAGTGAAAGAGAATGAGGAAAAAACCAAAGAGATGGATGTTGTTGAAGTTAAGGCATACAGGAGTCCAGATTCTCGATCTCCTCAGAGTGATGCCCCTAGAAGTTCTAGGTCAGTCTTCCTTTCCCCTTTTATTGAAATGATCTGCTAATGTCATGGAAGTAATATTAAGGTCTATAATTGTGTTTCTGATATTATCTTGGCATTCTTTAGTATAGATTATTTCATAAATTTTGGTGTTGTATAATTGTACGTCATGCACTTTGTTGTCTTCTTAATTTAATAAATGGAATTTTCTTTAAGGAGTCCAAGCAGGAGCCCTCAGAAGAGTTTGAGCAGAAGCCCTAGAAGAATTTTGAGAAGAATCCCTAAAAGGAGCTTGAACAGGAGCCAGAGTGAGTCCTAGGAGAATCTCAAGCAGGAGCATGAGTAGCAGTCCCAGAAGGGTATTGAGTAGAATTCCTCAAATGAGTTTGAGCAGGAGGCCAAGTGTGATTGCTCGAAGGGTTGTAAGCAGGAGCCCAAGTCACAGGGATTTAAGTAGGATCCCAAGTGTGATTGCTTGCAAGCCTTTAAGCATGAGTCCACGAAGGGGCATGAATAGGAATTCACGGCAAAACTTAACTCAAAGTACTTTGAAAAGTCGAAGCAAGACTCCAAGCAGAAGGTTGTTAAGAGGATCAAGTCGTAGTCCTATTGTTGATAAGAGTACTATTAGGAATTATGATCCAAAATGTTATGTTTAGAGGTTTAGTTTAATAAATGTAAAAGGGAATCTACACACTCACGTGATTATGTGAGGTGTCCCTATGTTAGTTTCAGTAACGGTAAATTAGTTGTTACTCTTTGGATATTTAAATCCATCGAGTTTTCCATGTGAGGTAATATTTCGGGACTTAGCCCTCACATCTCTGTGATGTAAATATTTTCCTTCTTCATTAATAAAGTTTTGTGTCTAAGGACACTTTGTCAAAGTGGTATTAGAGCATGCCTTCCTATTCTTTTGGGCTAAAAAAGAATATGTGTATAAAATATTTTTTATTGACTCAATTTTTTTCATTTTACTTGGAGAGAGTAAAATATTTTTTTTTTTTTAAAGGCAAGGTTATTTAAAAATTTTGTGGAAGAGAATTTAAAAAAAAAGGAAGACACATATAAGTTCTTATTTAAAAAAAAATCATTCTTATTGCACTCACTCACTGAGAGAGATAGCATAGCCCGTGTTGGGATAGAAATGTCCAAATCAGCATAGAAGAAGAGAATTAAAACCAGCGTTGAAGAGAGAAAACCAGTGTTGAAAAGAACCAGAAAAACTTGCGTTGAAGAGATAAAACCAGCGTTGAAAAGAACTAGCAAAACTCGCGTTGAAGAGAGAAAACCAGCGTTGAAAAGAACCAGCAAAAATTGCGTTGAAGAGAGAAAACCAGCGTTGAAAAGAACTAGCAAAACTCGCGTTGAAGAGAGAAAACCAAAGTTGAAAAGAACCAACAAAACTCCAACGTAGAGATAGAAGAGTTCACCATTTTGGAGGAGGCATTGAAGAGAGAGAACCAGCGTTGAAAAGAACCAGCAAAACTCCAGCCTAGAGACCAACGTAGGAAGACTTACTGAGCAGAACCAGTGAAGCTTGCTGAAAGGAGTTAAATATATAGTGAGTTTGTGAAGCCAAGTTGATTATAATTTTTTCACTTTTCATTTAATTTAAGATTTATGTAATATTTTGAAAAGTGAATAAGTTGTTTTGGAGAGATAAGGTAATTTATTATTCATTTTTTATTTTTGGAGATTTGTTATATTGTATTAAGAAAAAGGTGGAAAAATAAAACTTAAAAAAAAACAACAAGGGTTATTTTTGGAGTTGATGGGACTGGAACTTGTAACCTCCCACTCAACAATCTTGTATCTCTCCAATTCACCTGTAAAGGTTTGTTATTTTTTGGAGTGATAAGGTGCAGTTTTTATTGGGCATTGGAGTAATAAGGAGCATTGTTGGTGTCATAAGGAGTACTTGTATTTTCACTCAAGGTTTGATTAGAGCAAAGTGAAGCTCTATCAAATTATTTTCTTGAGGCTATAAGTGGGTCAAGGCCAAGCCACTATAGCTCTCTTTTGCATGGTGTGTGGTGTTTCTTGCAGTATTTCTTTCATGGTGACTCTTGTTGATGCATAATTTTGCTTTCATGTTGGTGGTGATATTTTTGCATAAAATCTTCTATTGGTGATATAAAGTGATTGTTTATTCTGGTGACATAAGGTGCTTTCTTTTTTTAATTCTTTGAGCTATAAGGTTTGCATAATACACATCTTAAGGAGTTATAAGGTGTTTATTTTTTTTACAATGTCTAAAGTTGTAAGTCTTTTTAGTGAATCTGACAAGTTGGAGGAATCGAAAAATTATAAAGTTTGGAGTCGTCATATTCAAAGCACTCTTATTTACAATGAATTGTGGAAGGGTGTCTGTAATGCTCAGCCTACCAAACCGACTATTCCTGATTAGCTTGCAAAATGGGAACTAAAAGATGAGAAGTCCTTAACATTGATTCACAGTACTGTTTCTGATGATATTTTTGTGCATATTGATAATAGTTCTAGTGTGTGGTCAGCTTGGAAGACATTGAAAGATTTATTTGATTCTCAAAGTGAAGCTAAGAAAATTGATCTCCAATTGAAGTTGTTTCAACAAAAATTGTCTTCAGGAGGTGATGTCATGGAGTACATTTCTAGATTGAAAAATATCAAACAAGAAATTTCAAGAGCGGGTTTTGGTAAAATTGAGGACAGCATGATGGTGACCATTTTGATCGCAGGATTTCCTGATACATATAAGCATTTTTTGGAAACTTTACAGATTACATATAAATTGGATAATATTTCTTTTGACGCACTAAGTGAATTACTTGCCACACATGACACAACTTTTGGTAAAACAAAGCAAGCAGGAGAAGATGTTTTGGTCACAAGTACTAGAAAAGAGTCTTCAGTTAATTATCAAAAGGGCAATGATCAGAAAGAAAATGAACAACAACGAAATTATTTTCAATATTCAAACATAGGTCGTGGTCAGGGTTTTGGAAGAGGAAGAGGACGCAGAAGAGGAAGAGGTAGAAATCAAGGAAGAGGTTCTAAAGAATCAAAAAGTACACAATCACAGTTTTCTGGAAGAGGAAGAGGTTCAGAAAACCAACAAGTCTCTAGAAGAGGAAGAGGTAATAAACATGTCACATGTTTTTGTTGTAATAGAATTGGACATTATGCTTCAGAGTGTAGAGTTTCATTTGAAAAAATTCTAAAAGAAAGAGAATCTAAAGAATCTTCATCAGTGACACATTATGCTCATGCAGACGATAGTGAAAATTGCGAATATGTTTTTATAGCACTTGGACAATCAGAATCAATGGATTTTGTTCAAGTTCATCAGTTGGAATCAACGAATTTTGTCCAGTCTTCTTATTGTTTCAAAAATGATTTTTAAGATGCTTGGATTATGGATATAGGGGCTACTCAGCATATGATACACAGGAAAGATTTCTTTTGGAGTTATGAAGATTGTCATTTAAATTCAATCTTTCTTGCAGATGATTCTTTTCATTTGCCACAGGGAAAAGGAACAGTCAAGGTTGACTTGCCAGGAATTGGAGTAAGATTGATTTCTAATGTTTGGTATGTGCCTACATTTAAGAAAAATTTATTGTCTTTAGTTGTCATTCACCAATTAGGACATCAAATTGTAATGGAAGATGGTATTCTTTTGGTTAATTCAAAAAAGGATGCATACAAAACAGTTATGACATGTTATGAAGATAGAAAGCTTCTTAGGATGAAGGGAACAGTCATTCCTAGATTAAAGGAACATTTGAAGGAATTTGCAGGTTTAGTTGAAACTAATGTTTCACCTATCAGGTTGTGGCACATTCATTTTGGGCATTTGAATGTTGATAGTCTTGTACAGCGCCAAAAACAAGGAATGGTAAAAGGGTTGCCTACTTTTCAGAAGGAAAATGCAAAGTGTGAAGCTTGCATTTATGGCAAACAGAGAAGGATAACTTTTTCAAAAAGCACTTGGAGAGCAACAAGGAGATTACAGCTTGTTCATAGTGATGTTTGTGGTCCTTTGGAAACTTCACTTGGTGGTTGTAAATATTTTTTGTGGTTTATTGATGATTTTAGTAGGATGGTTTGGGTGTGTTTCTTGAAGGAAAAATCAGAAGTGTTTGAAAAGTTTCAGTCATTTCAAAATTTGGTTGAAACAACGAAAAAGGAAAAAATTACTACTTTAAGAACTGATAATGGTGGTGAGTTTACATCAAATCATTTTTTGACTTATTGTTAAGAAAAAGGGATTAAAAGACAGTTGACCAATTTTTATACTCCATAAGAAAATGGAGTATCAGAAAGGATGAATCAAACTTTATTGGGCATGGCTAGATCAATGTTATTTTTCAAAGGGTTGAATTCATGTTATTGGGCTGAAGCAGTTCATACAATAGTTTATTTGAGGAATCGAAAGTTTGTAAAGTGGCTAAGGCATTGTATGGATTCAAACCTATGGTCAAACATTTGAGAGTTTTTGGTTCAGTTTGTTATGCACTTGTCCCAAAAGAAAAGCGAAAGAAGTTAGAGTCTAGAAGTGTTAAGTGCATGTTGATTGGTTATTCCAATGAGAAAAAAAGGGTATAGGCTTCTGTCAGATGGAAAGTTTATTGTCAGCAGGGATGTGATTTTTGCTGAAATAGAAAGTTTAAGTGTAGAAGAAGTTGAAAAACAACTTAGTCATTTAGAGGAAAAAGTAACTAAGGAACAAATAAGGATGCAACACTTAAACAAGACAAGGAATGAACAATGGTTTGATTTCACTTCAGAAGTACAGGATGCCGAGCAGGTTGAAGACACCTTGGAACAGGTTGAAGATAATTTGAATTCTTCACAAGTTCACTTGGATGATTCAAATCAAGTTAACATTGAAAAGAAGCAACCAAAATGGGCAACTAAGTTAATTCAGGATGTTAAGTCTAATAAAAAAGGCAAAACAGGTACAAGGAGTTCTAATATGGGTTCAGAAAATTTTGCTCTTTCAGTTGTTGAACCATCTACTTTTAATGAAGCAGTTGAATATGATGAATGGAAAATAACAATGCAAAGTGAGTATGATGTAGTAATGAAGAATCAGACTTGGAAAATTGTTGATTGTCCACATGATGTTAAACCCATTGGTTGTAAGTGGGTTTACGGAATTAAGTACAAAGCAAATGGAGATATTGATAAATATAAGGAAAGATTGGTGGCAAAGGGTTTTGCTCAGAAAGAAGGGATTGATTGTGAAGAAAATTTTGCTCCAACAACAAAATGGAATACTATCAGGATTGTGCTAGCTTTAGCTGCACAAAATGGATGGAAAGTGCATCAAATGGATGTAAAAAGTGCATTTCTAAACGGTGATTTGCAAGAGGATGTTTATATGACTCAACCTCCTGGTTTTGAGGTTCCAGGGAAAGAAAATCAAGTTTGTAAACTGGTTAAGGCATTGTATGGATTGAAACAGGCTCTCCGAGCTTGGTATGTGAAAATGGATGCCTACCTACAAAAAGTTGGTTTTCTTCGTAGTGAGTCAAATGATACTTTGTATGTTCGAATCCAGGAAAACAACTTAGTCATCTTGGTTATGTATGTTGATGATTTGCTCATAACAGGTAACAATAATGATCATATATTTCAGGTTAAGCAAGAACTTCAAACAGGTTTTGAACTGACAGACTTGGGATTACTTCATTACTATCTTGGAGTTGAAGTAAAGCAGCGGGAAGGAAGCATATTTATTTCTCAAGCTAAGTACATTTCTGGATCATTGAATAAGTTTGGAATGGAGGAATGTAAACCAGTGATTACCCCCATGGAGCAAAATTTAAAACTTTCTAAGTTTGAAGGGGGGGAGCTTGTAAATGGTACTGGATATCGACAGTTAACTGGATGTTTCATTTACTTGATGAATACTCGTCCCGATCTATCTTATGCAGGCAACATAATTTCCAGATATATGCAGGAACCTAGAGAAAGTCATTGGAATGCAGCAAAATGGGTGTTAAAGTATCTTCAAGGAACAAAGGATTTTGGACTTGAGTTTAAAAAACAAAAATTTCAAGCTTGTTGGCTATTCAGATGCAGATTTTGCTAGAGATGTTGATGACATGGCATCTACTTCAGGTTACTTAATGAATATGGGATTAGCTGCAGTGGCATGGAGTTGTAAAACCCAGGATACAATTGCGAATTCTACAACAGAAGCAGAATATATTTCAGCTTGGGAAGCCGCTTGTGAGATAGTTTGGTTAAGAAGTATTTTGCAAGACCTCAAAGTTGATTAGAAAGAAGCAACTTCATTATTTATTGATAATCAATCAGCAATCAATTTAGCCAAAAATCATGTTTTCATTCAAAGACTAAGCATGTGGATACTAAGTATCATTACATTTGGGCTCTCCTCGTCAAACAAATCATCAAGCCAAAGTATTGTCCATCAGAAGATCAAACTGCAGATATTTTTACAAAATCTCTTGGAAGGGTCAAATTTGATAAGTTTAGAAATGAACTTGGTATTTGTTCAAAAGAATTTTTGGATCAAAGGGGGGATTGTTAGGAATTATGATCCAAAATGTTATGTTTAGAAGTTTAGTTTAATAAATGTAAAATGGCATCTACACACTCACGTGATTATGTGAGGTGTCCCTATGTTAGTCTCAGTAACGGTAAATTAGTTGTTACTCTTTGGATATTTAAATCCATCGAGTTTTCCATATGAGGTAATCTTTCAAGACTTGGCCCTTACATCTCTGTGATGTAAATATTTTCCTTCTTCATTAATAAAGTTTTGTGTCTGAGGACACTTTGTTAAGTACACTTCCCCATCCTAATCAAAGACTGTTGCAAGAAGTAATACCCCAGAGGGCACATCTAAACATATGAGAAGAGGTCATGGATTCAACCAATGTTACTATTATGCTTGACATTATCATACACCATCTCGAGACCGCTCTCCCCCAAGGTCTCATGGCCTCAGTGAAAGGAATATTCTTGAAAGGGACGGGTTTGTACACATTCATGTGTATCCCCCTGGAGCTTCCATTTCTATCTTCTTTGTTTCTTTATGTTAGAAATAATAAGCTCACTACCATCGAGTATTCCTATGACATGGAAGGTTTTGCATTCATATTTAAATGGATGTTGTTAATAGTCCTTAGGCAGTTATACCCATTTCCAACAGCTGCACAATGACTATAGAGTAGAGTCCTATGCCTTGTCATGATTGTAGTTTGTTAAGTATATCCAATTCTATTCCTTCTCCCAATGTTTCAAATCATGCATGGTTTTCCAAAGAAAAATATTAAAAGACAACCTCATCCTATACTCTATGGCCCCATGAATATGCTTATATCCAATGCTATTGGGGATCATGTAGATCTCCCAGTGCAAGCACTGCAACATCACCCCAGGAAGCGAATAAACATTATGAATTGGCATCACAATATATCTTAACCATTTGTCCTTGTTGATACTCATTAGCTTGATGGAAGAAGAAACTTTGCTTATCCCATGGTGGATATGATCCATGTGAAGCACCAACTATTGGGTTAATCATCCTCTTTTGATTCTCCTTATTGCTCCACTTATACATGGCTCTAGGATGATCATGCTTATCTACTATATCCTTGGCATCCACACTAAGATAATTGTNTGTTTGCTAGGGAATAGTGATTTTTGCAATCCCATTAAGCCAATTTCTTGAGTTTTGTTCAAAATTCCTAAAAAAGGTTTATGGATTTCATAACTTGCTTAATCATATATTATGAACTTATACAATATATCATCCTTTGTTGACCATTAGATACTCAAAGTTGTGTACTGATCCTTTTTACCATTATAGAGGACTCTGTAATAGTAGGTTCCCAAATTCTTAAAGGGTGCTAGGTCAATGGAAGAGTGCATGCCTTATAAGCAGGAGGTTGGTGGTTCGATTCCTCCATGCCCTAATGATATTATAATATTGGTTTAAAACAACTAAATTATTAACCAAAAAATTAGAGATAAGTGACCAAACAATGAGAGATAAGTGACAAAAGTGACCAAAATTCATATATAAAATTACTAAAAATGACTAAATTAGTGAGAGATGCGAAACTAGGCATTAAAGAGGATGCAACACGTGGCGCTAATGATGAAACCAAACATGGCATTGATATGGTAGCAAAATAAGACGTTACTTTGGATGCAAAACATGGTGCTACATAGGAAGCAAAATATGGTGCAACAATAGAAAAAATATTTGGCATCATTTTGGTAGCAAAACACGATGTAAAAAAGGAAGCAAAAATTGGTGCAAATTTGGAAGCAAAAATTGACACATATTTGGAAGTAAAACATGGTGCAAAATGGGATGCTAAATAGGTAGCAAAAATGGATGCAATATTGGATGCTACTTTGGATGCTAACATGGTGCTATTAAAGATGCAAATATGGCGCTAACGGTGATGTTATTTAAGAAGCAAAAGCAGACACTCACTAGGAAGCAAAATAGGACGCTATTTAGGAAGCAAACCTCGACGTTGTTTAGAAAGTAAAGTTGTACGCTATTTAAGAGGCAAACCTCGACGTTGTTTAGGAAGCAAACCTCGACGTTGTTTAGGAAGCAAAGTTGTACGATATTTAGGAAGCAAACCTCGACGTTGTTTAGGAAGCAAAGTTGGATGCTATTCTAGAAGCAAAAAAATAGAGGCTATTTTGGACGTCATAAAGGATGCTATCTAAGAAGCAAAAAAAGATATTTTTTGAGACACTTTAAGTTTTGTCCATGACGCGTCCCATTTAGCATCTAGTTTGACCACTCAATGTAAACAAAAATTACACTAAAAAGGGATGCTAAATGGGACGCTAATTCCAGGATTTGTTGTAGTGCCTTAGCTCAAATTTCCTTCCCATTAAGTAATTTCTCCACATCATTAGAGCATGTACTATGGTTGCAAGTTCTAAATCATAAGTAGCATAGTTCTTCTCAAGTTCTTTCAGCTTTCTTGGCTCATAGCATACCACATGGTTGTCTTGTATAAGAACTCCTCCAAGTCCTTGATTGCATGCATCAGTACACACCACAAAGTCTTTTTCTGGGTCTGCAATTTTCAAAATTGGTGTACTCGTAAGAATATTATTCAACCATTGAAAACTTTCTTCACATCTTGGTGTCCATTCAAACTTTATCCCCTTCTTTTGCAAGGAAGTGATTGAATGTGCAACCTTGGAGAATCCTTCAATGAACCTCTTGTAGTACCCGACAAGTCCCATAAAGGATCTCACATCTGTCACATTTCTTGGAGTCGGCCAATTCATAATGGCCTCAATCTTCTCAGGGTCCACAGATATTCCTTCGTCTGAGATGATGTGACCAAAATAATGAATTTTATCTTTATAAAAGTCAGATTTGCTCAACTTTGCATACATCTTATGCTCCCTTAGCAATTTCAATGTCATTATCAAATGTTCTTCATGCTCCTCTTCATTCTTAGAATAAATAAGAATTTAATCTAGGAAGACAAGAACAAACTTGTCCAGATAAGCATATGTGTAGTATATGAAACCAAT
Source organism: Pseudotsuga menziesii (assembly GCA_001517045.1). NCBI lineage: Eukaryota > Viridiplantae > Streptophyta > Pinopsida > Pinales > Pinaceae > Pseudotsuga > Pseudotsuga menziesii. The sequence goes on from LPNX010867753.1 coordinate 685,573, forward strand.
TTTGTTTTATTATCTCGTATATGAACGGTGTTCACTAAGTGTAACAACTCATCTGTTTGCTCAACTCTACTACAACTGGAAATATAAAGACACGACCATGTAGAAAAAGCACTGTAAGTTATGATTTGTGAATTTCCTAGTTTTAATATTATTATGTAGAACTAGGAGACTGAATGCTTGGCTTGACTAAATGAATTGGGGCATGAATTCACTAGGAAGATGGTTATTGGATGAGAAACAATGTGCTTGATGACAAGTGTCATGGTGGTGTCACAGGCATCCAAATACAATTAATTTGTTAATACTCATTTGACCCCTTAAATTATCGAAAACTAAGGTCAGTAACTATTTGGTGCAAGTGTCTAAGTAAACTTCCATGACCTCCTATTTTAACATAAATACAATTATTATAATTAGATAAATTAAAGATTATCCTAATTATTATTAAAGATATTTTAATTTAACACAAATACCAAAAATTGTTCGTAAAACTAAAACAATATTTCTCTTTTTAAATGAGTATATCATAGCTACATAATTTAAAAGAAAAATAATCTTTTTATAAATATATTTTTATGAATTATTTATAAAAACATTAAAAGAAAAATGAGTATGTTAAATATTTAAATATCTTAAAATAGAAAACTAAAATGTTGTAGTCGCTATTATTCATTTATAAAAGAGGATGGTTAATTATTATTATAACCATATAAAACATATAAATAATTTCTTAAAAAAAAAACACTATAATGATAAACTCCACTATGAAAAAATATTCTCACATTATGCGTCGAGCTTTTTGCATAACCGATTGTTAAAGAATGTTTGAAAAAACTTTATCACATGATGAGCAGCGTTTTCACATTTTCGCCAAGGGTTTGATAGTTTCAACATGAACCGTGCAATGGTTGCTAGGGCTCATCTTTTAGGGGTCTTTCTTTTTCTTTGAGCCCGGTGGCCTCGGCAGCTTGTTTGTAGGCCTCTGCTTGATGACTATTTTTTGGACTGTCTCCTTTAGGTTTATATGCCGCGGCAACGACAGGTTTGTCTTTACGGTTCATCTGGCAGCGGCTGGTTTGGGGATACTGGTTCCCTTGTTGGCTCTTGTTCTTTTTTTCTGTAGCTCTGGCGTCTGTGGCACTCGTGGTGGTGGTGAGGGGGCGGAAGCTCTTTGGTCATTGTAGCTATGGCGGGAGATTGAAGTGATGGCGGGGATAACGTTTGGCTATGGCCATGGTGAGGACTGGTGGCTTGCCTTGACCGTCTCGGTCTTCTCAGTTGTCTCCTTTGTCGGGTTTGCCCATAGGATGATGTGGCTTGTGGCTTTCTACACCATGGTTGGCCACAGAAGCTCTCGAGACATGGTATAGTATGGCTGCAAATGATCTTGTGCAGCTACTTGGTATAGCCTGTTTTCGGTTCTCTTTGTCAATTTTTCTGTTTTGGGTTTGCTTTTGGGTGTTTTATGCACTTTTTTTGTGAGCTCTGTTATAGGGTGTTATTCGCTGAAGTTTTTGGCTTCTAGCAGTAAGTTCTAGTGCTTTGCACTTGCAGTAAGGAAGTAAGGTCTTTTCTTTAAGGCTGTATGATTCTAGCTGGGTTTGTGGCTTTTTTCCTTCCCTGGAGCCTGATTCTATATGCTCAGTCTATTGAGCAATGTTTGTGTGTTTTGGCTAGATATGATACTTAGTATCATAGAATATATTTGGTTACCTTTACTTCTAATGAATATCAAGGAACTGCTATTTAAAAAAAACTCCACTCTAACAGAATGAACTCCGTATGGATACAACGGATCGATACTGTTACATCATAAGAAACTGCCGATAGATGTCGCTTCAAGAGAAAGGTTGAAAACCTTGCTTGAAATTCTATGGCATATCGCTGATAGATGTCGCTAGATATGGCAATGTTTATGTGTTTTGGCTAGATATGATACTTAGTATCATAGAATATATTTGGTTACCTTTACTTCTAATGAATATCAAGAAACTGCTATTTAAAAAAAACTCCACTCTAACAGAATGAACTCTGTATGGATACAACGGATCGATATTGTTACATCATAGAAACTGCTAATAGATGTTGCTTCAAGAGAAAGGTTGAAAACCTTGCTTGAAATTCTATGACATATCATTTTTGAAAAATTGTGGTCTTTTATTTCTTTATTTATTGCTAACCTCCACGATATGGCTCGGTTTATCCATGGAAAAACATAGCACACCTCCTTTTATTTATTTGGTAAATGATTTTGGCTTTAATTGTTTTCTTGGTAGTGAAAGGGCTTCATTCCCTGATCGTTGTATTCTTAGTCTATTAACGAAAAAGATTTGTCTTTTGAAAACTTGAGTACAGTTCTTTTTACATTATTTTTATCTTGACAAAATGATGCTAGAAGGGAGTGGCTTAAGCTCTCTTTCATTTTGTAATGTGTTTCTTACATTTTATTGTTGTCTATCGATATTTGTTTTTATTTGGTAAAGATAAATAATTAAGTGAGAGAATTTCCCTACTTATTTAGTTGTAAGTGAGAGGAAAACACCATTTATAGAAGTATAAAAATATAAATGGTCTCCAATGGTTCTCCATAGGCTTTCTTTAATGTCTATTACATGATCACTTTGGCATCAAGTTTATCTATAGCATTGAATGGTCTCCAATGGTTCTCCATAGGCTTTCTTTAATGTCCATTACATGATCACTTTGGCATCAAGTTTATCTATAGCATTGGTGAGGACTTTCGTTTGAGAAACTTATAATATTATATTATATTTAAGATTGAACAAATCTATTCGCTTAGAATGATTAAGTAAGGATTTATGAATAAATCTTATTGTACAGGTAAAATATTTTAAATATAAACTTTGATATGACTTATAAATTTCGATCAAGACCGATAAGGATGTAACCCTAGGTTTATTGATGGGTATACTCTTATAAACTTTTACTGTTTAGAGGTTGAGAAAGGAAAGAGAGTGTAATTTGGATGGGGACATATTATCTTGAATTAATTACCCTAGGCTTATTGATGGGTATACTCGTATAAACTTTTACCGTTTAGAGCTTGAGAAAGGAAAGAAAGTGTAATTTGGATGTGGACATATTATCTTGAATTAATTATAGTAGTTTATAAGTAGTCAATTTTTCAGTTTTAGGTAAGCAAAAATTAGATAAGTTGTTTGTTGGGCTCCAAATATGTTATATTTTCTATTATAAAAGCCCCATTCACACGCCATGTTTCTTCACTTTTAATGCATTCCAACACCATTATTCTGTCACTTAGCGCTAAATCCATCTATTCTACCTAGTGGTTAATTATTATGATTTTCTTGTCTTTTTAACGATTAAAGTTTCCTTTATCATGGCTTTATCAATGAGGGTTTAATAATGTGTTTTTGTGGCCAAGCAAAATGTTCACCAATTCTAGCAGTTCCTGCACAAGTTTTTGCATCAATCCGTGATTAATGTATTTTCACATGTTTAAGTTCAATTCTTCCACTTGGAGATGTCATCTAGATGTCTAGATGGTGAGGAGTCCATTAGACCTCATATAGCTTGCATAGGTGGTTTTCCAACTCATGATTAATAATCTCAATCAAATTATGGTTCACGTCATTATTCCGAGAAGCTAATCTCGGGGCTGATTTCCAAACAAACCATGAATAATCTGCCGAAATGGTTCAAAACACACTTCGATAATGGTATGGTTTAGCCAAATTTCGGGTCGTTTCTCCAATTTCGCAATAGACTGAGAGATAATTGTGGCTATTTGACACAAATATGCCCAAAGTGGTGAAAATCCCAGATTTTCAGGAAACATAATTAATGTATCTTACAGTTGTTTAATCGACTTGGATCAGGTTGTTTTTGACCTCTAGTGTATAAATAGAGTCCCATAGGCCCGTGGATGGATTACCAATAGAATGATCTTTCAAATTTGTATACGAATATGAATATCATTTTGTGATCCGAATCCTATTTGCTTCATGTAAAATTGATTGGTTGTTGAAGTTCTGTGCATCTTTGTGATTTGAGTTCATTTCTCCAGGTGTGTTATCCAGGACGGGAAGGGCCCCATTGATCCGATAATGCCCTGGATTTTAGTTATTAGTTTATATTTTATTTTATTTTAATTCATGATTGTGTTCAATTTCAATTTGGACTATTCAAATTAGCAGGGTGTCTTCATTTGCATATTTAAGTAGGATGCAATAGATTATGATTTGATCTTAGATCACTTCTATTATCAAATTCTTTTTGTATCATTCCTGTGATTTCACTTTACACTCTCATTCTCCAACTTATGTATGTTCCAACACTTTGATTCTGGTATTTATGTGTTCTAGTTCTTCACAATACAGATCTACAGTTGCACTTACATTCTCGTTCCGTTACTCTACATTTCCAACACTTATACAAACCAGATCTTCCTAGGCCGTGTTGTGTGAAGCATTCGTTTAATTTTGTCTATTTGAAAACAGAGGATATAAAGCACATTTGATTCATAGTTGTCATTTGAATATTTCTGGTATGAATTAATTTAATGAAAGAAATCATAAAACATTCATGATTGGATAAGAAAAAATGAACAAATAATTGCTCTCATGTTGATTTAATTTATCATTTGCATTGCATCTCTGGCACGTCAATGATATAAGATCGATTTCATTGATTTGCAAATCTTGAGTGAAGTTTTCATAAAGAAAAGAAGTGAAAACAAACCACAAGATAATGTAGATCTTCCAACAAAATCCTATCTTAGATTTTTTCTAAAGATTAACCCTGATAATTCTAAATAAATTTAACATAATTAAAAAATTGTTTAAGTAAGAAATATAACGTCCCCATACCCCATAATGCGGATAATTAAAATTTTGCTTCAAGAACCCCTGTTCTTCCCTTCAAACACAGGGAATAGATGTTAACACACTCTTCCATAATCATTCTAAGGCTTAGAAAGCACTGTTACAACCATTTCTACACTTCGCCCTCCACATTCCGCACTTTCAACTTCCGTCCTTCTGACCCCAGAACTCGGAAGTGAGACACTCAGGGGCTCGACGAAGTGAATTGTCAACCTTCTGACTTCTGGCTTCCTCACTTCCTCTCTCCACTTTCTGTCCTTGGAAATTAGAAATCGGAACATAACAAATCGGTGTAAATACTTAACGGTTCTTTCACCTTCTGCTCAGAACTTGAAAATTGGACTTTAACATTAGACGGATAGTTCAACCAATCTTCCGCCTTCTGCCTTCAAAATCGGAAGTCAAAAAACTATTAAATGGCAGAACTTTTATCCCGGGTTCCGCCTTCCGCATTTCTCCCTTCCGCCCTTCGATGCGGAGCTCAAGAATTGAAAAACTTAACTTTCGACCTTATCCCTTTCTGCACTTTCGACTTCTGCTTTTCGATCGTGGACTTCAAAAATCAGAAGCTAAATTTTTCCTTAGAAATTTTTTGTACTTTTCTGCTTGTGCACTCCACCTTCCATGGGAGAATATCAGGGTGCGGAAACACAACATTTCTTCCCTGTTCAACTACTCCTTTCCAGTTTCCTCTTTCCTCCTTCGTTAGGCGGATTCCAAGGGGTGGAAACACTAAATCAAAGGTAATATTACCCTTTTACCAGGATTCTGGACTTCATGGACTTAGGCAAAAATGCATTGAAACATACAAGGAAATTATAGATGCAAATGTAAGAAATATAATAGAAGTAAAATTCTACTTAACCATCAATAAACATTCAACATAAACATAGTAATTCATAAGAAAGTACATTGCAATAATAACATAACAGAGAATACTTATCTTGGATGATCAAGTTGCCCCACAACTAGCTATGTCACTGCAACGTTCCACCCAACCATAGGACAGCGTGTTCATTAATCTCTCAACACCACTGCCACCCCCGAGCTGGGCATGATTTCAACAAGGAACTAGGGAACTGCAGACTCACACACAACGAGATCAAAACACACAGTCAAGCTAGCAGATGGGTTCATAGGCTACACAACAAGTCATCTCATAGTTGGGTTTATTAGACTATCTAGCCAAGCCAACACCAAGTTGGGTTTATCAGGCTACAGGCTTTCAAGCTAGCACTGTTGGGTTTATCAGGCTTACTCAGCCAAGCCAGCATACAGATGGGTTTATCATACTGTACATAGTCAATCCAACATTTACAACAAGGACCACCCATGCCAACTAATGGGTTTATCAAGCATTCAACCAAGCCATCATTCATAGTTGGGTTTCACAGGCTTCCTAGCCAAGGATTACACACCTGGCCAAAAGAACAACAAGACACAGCCAAGCCAACAATGGGTTTCATAGGCTACTCGGCCAAGCCATCTCACTGTAGGGTTTCGCAGGCTATTCAACCAAGCCAACTAGTTTGGTTTATCAAGCTGCCAAGGTAGTGAAAAGGAAGAACTTCTAAGCTAGTAAGCTCATCCACAGAACTAAGGACACCCTCACAAGATCTATCTAGCCTGGCATCCACGTTGCCTACACACCCAACACAAGGAAGTGTCCCATTCTCTACTCCACAGTCTCTCGAGCTTCACCTTCCCTTCTAGTGCTCTTCAGGATGTGTATGAGCCACTCTTATCTTATTGTGAGGTTCCAGACTAGGTTTATCAAGCACATTCTACGTCTGTTCCAATCCTAAGTCTTGCATACGGTTCCGACCCAAACCAGGGTGCACAACACAAGAAACCATGGGGAAAAACAAAGCCACAAAGGCTTCACTCTATAATACAGAGACAACTGGGTTTACTTGCATACCACAATGTCACTCGAATAGGCACCGCGGAACCACACTTTCACGAGTCAGGGTGCTCGAACCACCACACTGTGCGCTTCCAGGGAAATAGGGAAACTGTGAAGGACCACACTCTCAAAAGATAGAGATATCTCCACTTCCCATTCACTCATCAAAACATAGTGGAATTCTTCTTCCACAACTCAGGGTAGTGGAACAATAACAACGCCTACGTGAATGATAACATGCACCTCCCCAAATGAACAAGAGTGAATGAACAATGAGTAATGACCATCCTGAACCCATCAAGAACAACAAAACCTTCTGCGCGTCCAGGAGAAAATATGGAATGGGCACGCATTACGTGGTTACTTGCTGTATAAGAAAGAACACATCCTCCTAGACTGCCAACTTGCAGGTTTTCTCAAACACACAATCAAATTGCCATGCCTTGCTATGCTCAAGGAATTAATTTCCTCAACTGAATTTTGGAAGAAATTAATGATTGAGCATAGAGGACAAAAAGGTAGCTGAGGGTACATGGTTTCCCCATTGAAACTTGGTCACACCCTATTGGCTCAGGGGGTTTGACTAACTCCCCACCCTATCCCTTTTGGAATCATGCCCCCATAGCTAGCTGTGGTATTTTATTAAATTGTGTAATCACATGATATACAAAACGCTCTGTGCTTGACATAACACCAAAACCATAGGTGTCAACCTTGATCACCTATCCACAAAAAATCAATCAATGGCAGGGCCTTGGCATTGAGCTCCTTGCCACAATTCCATACAATATTTACATCATGTACAATCAAAACACCATGGGGTCAAAACTGAGGTATTACAATCCCCTACCTCTACAACAACACCATCCTCAGTGCTCATCAAAATTGAAAAAATTGCTACGATGGTACTACCTCAGTGCTCTGCAAAATTGAACAAAAATGGATGTGCCAATTGCATGGCATCCTCCAGCTCCCATGTAGCCTCTTCAGGACCGTAGTGCTACCATTGCACCTTTACCTGTCCTATGGCTCGATTCCAGAGCACCTTTATTTTCTTCCTATTTATATCCCTCATACCTCTTCTCAAGACTTTGCTGCTGGAATTTGTCCTTTATTTGCACATATAATTCATCTTTAGTGTTATGATTAACAATCTGCTATCTCAAGCCTGATTGTCAACTACTAAGAGATACGAAGTGCATTTCATGCATCTTCCTACTGAGTGCATCAACCACTTTGTTTTCCTTTTCTTTTATGTGTTTGATTTTAAAATCAAACTCACATAAAAACTCCAGCCATCTAGCTTGCCTAGCATTCAGAGTTGGCTGATTAAACAAATATTTCATAACACAGTGGTTTGTCCTTAACTCAAAACTTTTTTCCCATTAAGTAATGCCTCCACATCTTTAGAGCATGGACTATGGCTGCAAGCTCTAAATCATGAGTGGCACAGTTCTTCTCATTATCCTTCAACTTTCTTGACTCATAGCATACCACGTGGTTGTCTTGTAAAAGAAATCCTCCAAGTCTTTGACCACATGCATCAATACATACCACAAAATATTTTTCTAGGTCTATAATTTTCAGAATAGGTGCACTTGTGAGATGATTCTTCCATTCAATCACTTCTACATCTAAACTCTCCTTTATTTATACAAAAAAGCAAAACCTTTGGGCTGCCCCTTAATGAATTTTGGGCTTCCCCAACCTTTCAGTTCCAAAATTTTGTATTGTAGTATGTGCTCATAATTTATACAATATATTACATTTAAAAAAATATTTTAAAACACTTTATGAAGAGGGGCCCGCTTGGTCATTGATGAAAATTTTCCATCCTTGGGCCTTCGCTTCTATACCTTCAAATCCGGAGGGTTAAAGAAAATGGATATTTATCTCATATTTGGTTTCTTGGTTCCTTACCCCTTCTATTCTTACAGGACTGAGGCACAGCTAGTCCTCCAGGAGGTGTATACTTACTGCTGCATGTGCCACTACATTCTTTAGAATCTGTTCATCTAGATCTTTTACTTGTTGGATCTCTTGCTTGTCTTCCTGGTATATATTCTGTAGATTCTCTATAAACAATTTATGCTCTGGTATTGCATCCAATCTTCTTTCTGCTAAAATATGGCATCTATTATATGTAGCAAGCACCCTTCTACAGTATTCGGCACATGCTCCCTTTGTTTTCTTTACTGTTTTCTTGAATTCTTCTGCAACATTGATTTCAAACTCCAATAAATCATATTCCTGCTTTAAACTCTACTGGGCTTTAACTGGTAGCTCTGTAGGAGGTTCCTCATTTGTTTCTATCCATACTATTCTTCCCGTCAGAATCTCCATAATCTCTTGAGATCTGTCCAAAAAATAAGACGTAGTGTCCAAAATTTCTTCTAATCTGCTATCTATTTGTAAAATATTACATCTTTCTTCTTCCATACACATTTCCAAATGGTGGATCTTCCTTCTCTGAGTTAGAACATGTTCTTTTAAAGGCTGGAAGTTTGTCTTCTATTCTATAGCATCCTTTAGTGATGTTGTCAATGAAGTATTCTGTTCTTCCAAGGCTGCCACCTATATTTGATATTGCTTTTCTCTTTCTTCTGTGGCAGCCTTCTCTGTTTCCAACTCAGTAATTCTACTTTGTAACTGGTCCTTCTCTACACTGAGAGTTTAATAGGAAACCTGAATGCCATCTTTCTCAGTTTTCAATACTTGATGCTCTAGTTGTAGCCTTTGCAATTCTGCTAAGCTGTTATGAGCATCCTTTTCCGTTTTCCCTACAGAGACTTCTAAAGCCACCTTATATGCCTGCAGAGTCTGGAGTTCTATCTTTGAAGTCCTCACTTCATTCAGCATGTCCTCGTATTTCCTTTTCAGTTTATGACCTTCATCCCTCTCCTTCTTCAGTTTTTCTTTTAATTGTGTTGTGTTCTTTCTTGACTATTCAATATTTGTCATCATCCTATCTACATTATCTTCAGTAGCTTGGGTTAATGCCACCCCAGCTCTTGATGTCAATCTTGGATCTGCATCTGTTCCATACACCAAGGTCTTATCAGTTATCATCTTTCTGGATTGTCATCCAGTTTCAACCTTTTTCTCGGTTCTTTTAACAATCCTTTTCTTCTCCTTGTCAGAGAAAATAGTACTGAAGTTAGGTACTTCCTCCCCTTCTTTAGGCATGAAAGGGATCATATTCATTCAAGAAAACAAATCTTTCCCTATTGTGCTGCCAGAAGATGCAGCAGGCTCATGGGGTTCAGGATTTGATTGTTCATGTCCTTGATCTGTGTGATCCCATCCCCCCTATGTATCCATTTGCTCAGTAGTCTGTTGGTCTTTTTGAGATCCTGTTAATATCAGACCCTCACTTTCGGCTTGTATTTTCTTTATCTTTGCTTCTTCATTTCTCTTTCTCTCCTCCTCTTCCTTCTTTGCTGCTTCCTCTGTAGCTCTCTTTCTTTCTTCTTCTTCATTCTTTAGACAACTCTCTGCCTCCTGTGCTAGCCTTCTAGCATCTTCTTCCCTCTTTTTAGCCTCTTCTTCTTTCGCTGTCTTAGTCTTCTGTGCAGTCTTGCCTTTTCCGCCCATAGTAGTGATTTTCTATTTAAATCTCTTCTTTAGGGCAGTCATGTTCTTTGCACTCTTGAATGTTTCCTTTTCCTTGTCCTAGAAGTTGGTATACTCAAAATGAATGCTTTCCTCTTTGCAGTGATCTGCTACCTTATTCCGGGAGTCATTCCTGTGAAAGTTCATTTCACCAAAACGGAAGTGCTCTAGCTCCTGCACAAATTCTGTAGTCTTTTTTACCTTTGAAAACCTATAACTCCCGAGCTAGAAAGGTATGGTAGGATATGATGTGTTTTTATGCTCGAACAAGAAACTTCCCACACACCTACCTAGCTACATCTTTATGTAGCACATAATTAGTGGCATATTTAGGGAGTAGAGAAGCTACCCTGGAGCCACCATACATTCTGATATACATTCCTTCCTCAGTTAAATAATAGTCTCCATATTCCTCAACGACTTCGAATGCCTCTTCGGACATGCAGTTGCATTCGGTCAGGAAAATTAGAGTGTACAAAGGCATGATGAAGTGTTCATATATTTCTCTGTAGTAGCTATAGTATTTGTGTGCCCAAAATAATTTATATGCAGTGTATATCGGGGTCCTGTCCTTATCCCAATTAAACCTCAAGGATGGAAAAAATTGGGTACAAAGTATACAGTCAACTAGGATACAGCTCATGTAGAACTCTGATTTCTTCTGTGACACCCCTCCCAAAGCTGAAGATATGCATTCTCATAGGCTATTGGACACTATGTTTTCCCAATTGAATATGGTTTCTTGAGTGGCCACATAGAAAATAATTGGTATCCATCCTAATTTGAAGCTTTTTCCATGAGCTCTCCCAAAAATCCTATTCAGCATCAGTGCAATAAATTTATAGGGATTCTGGAGAGTAGATGTATCATATTATCCTGAAGGCCTGGTTCGAAATTTCTTCCCTGGTATCATCATTCTTTTAACTATTTATACCAGGTCCATATCTGTCTCTTTCAACCAGCTTTCTGTTAAGTAAATCTGAGCAGGAGGAAGATGATATGCCATGGAGACATAAGCAGAGCTGTATGCAGCGTAGCCCTGTTTAGCAGTATTTTCAAGGATCATCGTAGTTACATCTGCCCTAGGCAGAATCCAACCGATCACCTTTGAGCACGAGAACAACTCAGGTCTTGTGGCTACTTTCATAAGAGTCGATTTCTCAATGTTGGCATAAATAGTCAGCTCTTCGAATCCTGCATCAGGCACATTCTGATTTACAATCATCCTGTATATTCCCCCCCATTTATAATCCGGTTCGATCCTAGTGGTAGCTTTGGTATCTTCATGTATGTATTCAACCTTGGTGATGATCTCAACCTCTGGTTCTCCTTCAACAAATGGAGCCTTCTTCTTTTGTCTTTTAGACATATCTCCTCTGCAGCAATCACCCTGTCATAAACATAGCATATTCTTAGACCATTTAGCTTTTATCAAGTGAAACAATAATACCAAAAAACTGTATCAATCTATTTACCTCTTCCATATACATTCTGAAAGTGAAATATACACAGTATTAATGCATGAAAAGAAACATGACAAGGCAAAAAGAAAATCATGTGGGCTGTGTCTTAAAATCTTCTAAGTCCACTGTCTGTAACTAAAATAATAGCCCCGATAGAACATACTCTTCATTTTAATCCGGACCGCCTTCGAAATAATCTTACTCCTTCAATAAAAGCATGAACCACATTGTTGCTACTGCTAATCCTTAAAACGCTAGACCCTATACTGTGGTTCCTCATCGCAGAAAACCCTAACTAGACCAAAACCTTGAAAACCTTCGTCGTCCCATGAAAATAGGGTAAACACATACAAAAAATTAACCCCCCCCCCCCGAATGGCCATGAACAACCAAAGAATGGGTGGTGCAGACAGTGTAACGCTTGTCTGCACCAACCCCTTAATCTTTTAGATAGGAGTAAAGCATATGTAACGAATCAATCACACGGGCTCAAAAGAAAAACTCGCTCAAGCAAACTGTAACAATTAAATTCCTTGACCTTAAACGTTATGCAAGTATACAATGAAGAAAAATAAGCTTTAAGCGGGAAAACTAAATTCACGCAAAAACCTAAGCAGAAAAAACCTACCCAGGAAAAAACCACGGTTCCAATCAACAAATAAGAATCAAACAACAAGGTCATGGATTGACTACCTAGCGAAACACAGTGCAGTCGACGAGATGACCCAAAACCTCCACGGTAGCACGCCAACGAGTGGAATCCGGACAGCTGGGCATGTGAAACAGTTCAATCGACAAGGACTACAGCAAACACGAGTTTCAACATGGATAATAATAAAATAATGCTCTGCCTCTATATATAAACCCTTTGGTAAAAAAAATCGGTAGGAAAATCCTATCGACAGTTAACCTCTCTAAATGTCAGGTGTATAGTTAATTTGACAGCCACAACGATGGACTTACAAACTACTACAGATCCGTGGCAACATAAAATCTGTCGACGGTCAGAAGTTCTAAATGATAAGGATCGGCGATTCAAACCTCAACATTTCCATAGTGTCGGCGATGTCGAGCATTATCGTCTCGATGTTTATACATCGAAGATCGGGAACGTTAACCACTAAAGCATTAGAACTTCAAACCACAAAACTCTTCCTTAGTGTCGGTAATAAAAAAATGTATCATTGCGACCTACTCCTTTACAAAGTATCGTAACCAAAAACCTTTAAAACATTCGGTATCAGCGAGCAGAGAGACTAACCACTACAGCATCGACGATCGAAAACACTATCTTTTAAGCTTCTTATCAATTTCCTTCTGAAACGTCGGCGACATAAAGGACAAGCCCTTCGATCCAATATCGAAACTTGTTTCGATTGCGATAAAAACAAGGTCGCCGATAGTCAAAATAAAGGGTTTGAGAAATAAAACAAAAAAGGAGATAAAACATGGATCAACGAGAAACATGACTGTCTATCGGGACGTTCACCGTTTACCTCCCGAAATGTCGGTGACATAAAGGAATATCATTGTTGAACAGACTCCCGACAGTGATAAAAAAATCATCGAAAAAATTCAGAATGTTAAGTGCTCAAATAAAGCGAAAGACTCTTCGGTTGGGCAATGACAATACTAGCTCATTCAAATCCCGAAACAAAGGAAAAACAATTGACCCTATTTCTGACTTCAAAAAATCAAAATTTATAGCAGAGGAATGATAGATTTCAGGAAACCAAACAATCCCAGGCTAGATAAAATTAAAAGGAGGGTCCAAAATTTAAAAAAAAAAAAATTGGGAAAAGGTTGTAGCTGCAACAATTGGTGACTACCTGGTGAACACAGATCTCTGGACAATTTCTTCTTTAAGCAACAGACTGTTTTGACAATAAATACCAACATGCTGAGTTCTTCCAAATGTCTAGATTTCCCGAATGGCAGATGTATGGACTTTAATCATTGATAATAGTCCAATTTAGGGAACAGGGAACCAAGATTTCAAAGTCTAGATAACTCTTTTGAGGCCAAGGATATTAGTTTCATTATTACTTCTATCTTCAGGTAGCTTCCAGCTTATACACCACAGGATTGTAACATATGGTAAACAGAAATGTTCATTTGTTCCTCATTCCCATGCCATTTTGCACTTTTGTGCTTTTGGACTTTTGTCCTTTCTTGAGTCCTCCTTTATGCCTTCTTTCTGAAATTTTTATTCAGGCTCCTCTATCCATAGTGTCCTTTTGTGTGAGATGTATTTATTTTTCAGCTCACGAACGAAGAAGAACTTTGGCAATCTTGTACTAATATGGTTCAGTACTTTATCTTGATACATATTGCTTTCTTAGGATATTTTGACTCGTATTTGCCTTTTGTCTTTCAGTTCTTGGCATGGGATCATTTAAATATAATATACTGTTTACCCTGCTTCCTCTCCATGGGTCTTTTGCTGTCACCCCTTAAGACATTTTTAATGTGAGATGGATGGAGTCTCGAAATAGTATTCCAGACCTTTTGATCCTGAGTTATTTTACAAGGATTAAGTAGGACTTCAATGTGTTCATAGCCATTTAGGAAAACTACTAAACTAGAAGATTCAAATAAATTAATAGTACACAGTCTTATAATCAAGGATTTTAGTTAATCCAGAATTCTAATGAACTCCATGCAACCAAAAGTTGTGCTTCTTTATTAAAATCAATCAAACCCTAACTAAAAAAAACAATCAATTTATTTATGTACAAGATAACCAAGAAATAAAAAATAAAGAAAAATAAGGTTTGAGAACTAAACCATTAACTGGTAAGTTCTCTTCCCACCCCCGTAAGTCTTGCAACTTGTAAGTTGAGGGGCCAAGCTTTGCTACAATTTGAAAAGGGCCAACCCATAACTGTTGAAACTTAGTGTGCTTTCCCTTTTCATCGTGAGAATGATCCCACTTAAGAATCAGGTCTCCTACTTCGAATTCTTTGTTCCCAGTTTTATGATTATCAAAACAACGTTTCACTACTTCCTATTGATGCTTAAATCTTTCTTTGGCTTTGGACCTTGACTCTTTCGACTTCGAAAGATTATAGATTCTGATCTGTAGGATTTCGTTATTGGTACCTCTAGATTCCTGAGTTATTATGGAAGATGGTAACATAATGTTGGGAGGAAGAATAGCTTCTTTTCCGTAAACAAGAGTGTATGGTGACACACCTAAGGACTTCTTGGGTGTGACTCTATCAGCCCAAAGAGAATTAGGTAACGCTAAATGCCAACTTCTCTGATTTTCCATTACAATTTTCTTTAGAATTCTAATCAAATTCTTATTTGTAGATTCTGCCAAACCATTTCCTTGTGGGTAAGAGTTTGCAGAATAATGCAACTTGATTCCTCTTTCATTAGCAAATGCAGTTAATCTAATAGAGGAAAAGTAAGTAGCATTACAAAAAGCCAGGGAAATTGGAACCCCAAACCTGGTCATAATGTGATCTTGTAAGAAATTCATGACTATATCTTCATTCACTTTGTGTAACGGAATAGCCTCGACCCATCTGGTGAAGTAGTTAGTTGCCATCAAAATGTACTTGTGCTGCAAGGAATAATTTGGGTTTATTTCTCCAATAATATCAATTCCCCATTGTTCGAATGGTTCTATTATCATCACTGGTTTTAAAGGCCCTGCTGCTTTAGCTTGTCTTCCACCACTTCTTTGACTAGCATCACACTTTCTGACATGAGCATGAGAATCCTTAAATAGTGTACACCAGTAATATCCGGCTCTGAGAATCTTATGGGCTGTTGTATTTCCAGAAAAATGACCTCCAACAGGCCCATCATGTAATTCTGTTATGACCTTCTTTGCATCTTCCTATTCTAAGCACCTGAGAAAAACTCCATCATAATTCTTTCTGAACAATACTCCATCAATTATATGATATGAAGCTGATTTCAATCGTAATGCCCTCCGTTGTTTGGAATTCCAATGTTTCAGCAAATATCCTTCTTGAAGGTAATGAACTAATTCCCAGTACTAGGAATCTGGAGCTGTGAATAGAGGACATACATCCACCATATGTAACTCAGCTTCATTATCC
Organism: Pseudotsuga menziesii; assembly: GCA_001517045.1. Lineage (NCBI taxonomy): Eukaryota > Viridiplantae > Streptophyta > Pinopsida > Pinales > Pinaceae > Pseudotsuga > Pseudotsuga menziesii. The sequence goes on from LPNX010867753.1 coordinate 701,495, forward strand.
CAGCTGTTTTCTTCATTGTTTTTACCTTCAGCCATTATTTTACACAATCCTTGTCCTTTTACTATGGATGCTGGTTTGAAATCAAGATCATATTCTCGTAAGGCAGTTACCCAGTTGCCTCTTCTTTCTCCTAATTCCTTTTGTACAAAAAGAGATCTTACAGCTGGGTGTGGAACTATTACCTTAGTACAATTTTTAAGTATATATGGCCTGAATTGCTTAACCGCTTTAAAAACTGCATAAGCTTGTTTATCAATAGCTGTATAATTCAATTCAGTTCCCTGCAGACCAATGCTCATAAATGATATGGGGTACTCATCTCCCCCATCTTCCTTCTGTGTAAGCACCGCTGCTAATGAATTATCGGATGCAAAAGTGTACAGAATAAAATCTTTTTTGAAATTCAGACTTTTGAGTGATAGTGCATGCGCAATAGATGTTTTTATCTTACTGAATGCATTCTTTTCCACATCAGTCCATTTAAATTGTACACTTTGTTTAACCATATGTTGCAAAGGTTTAACAATTTGATCAAAATCTGGTACAAACCTTCGCACAAAATTAATTATCACCATGAATGATTGCATACATTTTTTGTTATGGGGTAAAGGGATATGTTCTATGGCTTTAATCCTTTCTAGGCCTATGGAGATCCCTTTCTTAGAAACAACATGACCCAGTAGCTTTCCTTCTATGACCGCAAACACGCATTTCTTAGGATTTAGTGAAATACCATATTTCTGACAACGCTCGAAAATTTGTTTCAGATGGAATGCATGTTCCTCTCTCTTTTTTGAAAATATCGTGACATCCTCAAGATATACCACAACACTATGGCCAATCAGACCGTGGAAAGCCATATCCATGGCCCTCTAGAAATTATCTCCAGTATTAATGAGTCCAAAGGATATTCTCTTGTAAGAAAAAGTTCCCCACTTGGTTCTGAATGTGGTTTTAAGCATATCCTCTTCAGCTACTAATAATTGATTATAGCCAGAGAATCCATCTAATAATGAAAACAATTCAGAACCTGAAACCATATGCGGTATTTTCTCCATGGGTGGGGCTGGATAGTTATCTTTATCTGACGCACGATTAAGGTTTCTGAAATCTACACAGAGCCTGATTTCTCCTGACTTTTTCCTTACTGGCACCAAATTAGAAACCCATTCTGAATGTCTGACTTTGAATATAATTTTAGCATCCAACAATTTTTTCACTTCACTATGAATTAAAGGTTCCAGCTTCAAATGCATCTTCCTCAAAGGGTGCTGGTAAGGTTTGACTCCAGCTTTAATCGGGATGACATGTTGTATAATCTTTGTGTCATAAGTTTTAAGCTCTTTATATGTCTAGGAAAACACATCTGTGTATTGTTTGAACTTAATTCTTTCGCCCGAAGAACAACACTTTACCAAATTTACATATCTGGGTTCAGCTTCAGTCCCCAAATTTATTAGCTCAAATTGCAAGGATGAGCTATGAGTCTTGACATTCGCTGGATTTCTGAACTTGTTGTTTAAGTCAAAAATTTGTTCCAAGTTCCTGACTCCCTTAGGAATAAATTCCCAAATTTTAATTCTGCTTGATGTTCTTCATCATCCATTATTTCTCCTTTAAAAGTCTCATCATTCATCAAGCATTCCAAAATTTGTTGATCATCGTCAAAAACCCGTAGATTTTTTATCATATCCGAAACGGAAGGCCTAAAAGTAATTCAATAGAGCATCTATTATTAAAAGGTACTAGCCTTGCAGCTAAGGTAGCTAGCAAATCAGCTGCTGCATTCTTTAATCTAGGAATGGACACAATATTGAATGCATGTAAATTTATAAGCAAATCCCAAACTTCATTTTGATAGGATTTTAAATGTGGTGACATACAGTGTATCTTATTTCGAATTTTCTTAACAAAAATTTCAGAGTCTCCATATACTTTTAGATTTTTCACTTTCAGTTCTATTGCCTTTTTAAGTCCCTGAACTAGTGCTTCATACTTGGCTGTATTATTTGTACATTCGAATTCTAATATACAAGAAATAAAATGTTTATTTTTTCTTGGATCAATCAGGACACAGCCAGCTTCTGATCCTTCCAATATTTTAGATCCATCAAAATAAAGGGTCGAAAAACTATCTACTTCTACTGAACTTGAATTAAAAACTACATCTGAAACTAAATCTACTATTTTACAGTCAATCTCATCATCCCATGAAAATCAAAGGAGATCGGGCTGAGTGTCAGGTGTACTGCTGGATTCTTCAGCTTGGTAATTTCCCGGTTCCAATTCAATGAAGTAATTTCCCAACACAGAGTTTACTGGCTCATTCGTTCCCTCTAAATGAGTAACATTGTATTTCATTTGAGGCTCTCTTAACACTTTTATCTGATTGAGACTTCCCTTATGAGGCAACCATAAATGTGACCAATCTGATGCAAAGTATCCATCTAGCCTTGCCGACCAATCTCGACTCAAAACCCGTCCATAAGCATTTGGTATGTCTGCTACTATAATGTCGATGTAATGACATACCCTCTCATCTGCAGATAAGTGAATCAGAACATCTTCCATTTCCCCTATTACTTTCACAGCTGTCCTATCTAACTGAAGAAATTTCCAAGTAGATGGTTTAGGTTGTCCATTGATTTTCTTGTCGATTAAAAGTGGCATAACGTTGACTGATGCTCCTGAGTCTACTAAACAGTTGTGTACATTATAGTTGAAAATATCAAAAGTTAGGAGAAATGTTGGGGTTTTATATTTAGACTTACCTCCCACACTTGCTTCACCAATTTCTTCTTTAGGTTGGTTGTCAGTGGGAAGCTCTTCTTCTGGTACCTCAAGTGCTTTTAACAATTTCTCTTTCTGCTGAGGTACATTACACATTTCAAACAATGAGATATTTTCCTTAGCTTTTTTAATGTCTTCCACAATATCATACCCCATCTCATGTTCTTTGAGATTCTTCTTGACATTATCAATCTTATCTTCAATAGGCTTTAGAGGCATGTTAATTTTCTTCGGATCTTGACTTGAAATGGTAAATTCAGGTGTTTTAACAGTTGAAGTGTTCTTTTGTATTTTCTTCATATTTTCTTGAAGTTTCTTGATCTTAGGAAGTATTGATTTGTCTTCTTTTAACAAACTCTAACTTCTTGTTGTCACATTGGTTTCTGATGTTTCCTCTTGTTTCAGAGAATCTTCTTCTTCTGTATCAAACATTGAGACACAATCCCATAAAACCAAAGTATCTTCCTCTTGTTTTTCTATAGATTGATTATCTTTTTCTTTCTCTTTACCAGTTTCTGTTAGTTTGGAATCCAATAATTGATTCATTACCAGTGTTATAGAATTTATCCATTGGGGAAATTCTTCTCAGAATGAGGTTGTTGATGAAAAGTACAAAAATTATCCATGCCTACATCAGTTAAATTCATTTCTGCAGGACTGTGTGGAGGAGGCTTAGGTTGACTGTTGTCTTCCCTTTTCTTATAATAAGGCTTATATGATTTATGAGCTTCTTTTTCTTTCACTAAATCTATCACTCTGTTAGATAACTTTTGCATCATCTTCAACATCCCTTCAAAATCCTATGATCGCTCATCCTTAGGCTTAGTCAATAATAAAGGTTTCTTGCTTCCAAAAGTCTTTTCTTCCAACTGCACAGGATAATTTTCTATGCTTTCCATCTTAGCCTCCACCTTCTCAGCTTCTTCATAAGTTTTTTCTAATGTAGGTCTCACTGATCTCTTGGAAAACATGGCTAGATCAGGCCCAAGGGCTGAGGTATAGTATTCTATCAGAGCATTTTCAGATGGCTTATTTACTGCAGTACAATTGTTTAGGTAAGCAACAAATCTTTGAGTGAAATCATGTACTTTTTCTTTTCTTTCTTTCTTTAGAGCACATAACCCCTTCATTAAGGATGCATGAGTTTTTTGAACTGCATATTTACTTCTAAACATTCTCTCAAATGTATTCCAATCTGTGATTGAATTTGCAGGAAGTGCAAAATACCATGAGGCTTATTTTCCTTTCAGAGTGTGGGGAAACAATATACACACTACATATTCATGCTCCCCAGCTCGTAATCCTTCTATAGCCAAGTAAAAACTTTGTAAATGATCATCTACCAAAACTCCTTCACTTGGTTCAAACTTAGGTAACATCTTGTCAAAATCTTGAGGCAAATCATGCAAGGGAGGTGTCAAATTCAAAGGCGACCTAGCTCTCCAAGCAGGTGGTGGAGGTGGTTGGTTTGCATTTACATTAGCCATGATTCTAAGTGGAGAATGAGGTTGTGATGGAACAGGGGTCTCGAAAGGTGAATAGTAAGGTGAACCTGGATCCAATTGATTCAAAGGTTGGTAAACTTCTTGTAAGGCTGTTTCTACTAGTTCTTCATGATCTTCTACCAACACTAAGTCTTCTAATTGAGGGTGATATTTCTTTTGATACTCTCTTGTAGGTAAGACAGAAATGATAGGTAATCCTCCAATATTTTTCACATATGCCCTAGTGATTCTTCTTAAATCATCAACCACTTCGTTATCGACAGGATACAGATACCCTTTCTCTTTATCTTCGGGAGTGGATTTGTGAAACAAACTACTTTCAGAACTGTCATCAATGGAGTAATTTTGAGGAAGTGAGATTCCTCGGACAACCATGCACTGGTGGCCCTCCTTCTAGTGCCAAAAACTGTTGAGGCCTGGAAAATAGCAGGTAACAATAGTTAGGGATTCTCCCCAATAAACGTTCCCAACTAGCCCGTTACTATTTGGTATGGGGAATCCATCCGATTTACGGTCTGGCTACTGTAGGTCAAGTAACAAATTAAAATGTTTTACCGGTTACGGTCCGGTCCACCGTGTATATTTTTAATTTTTTGTGTTTAAGTTATGATGTGTAAGTGCCTATCTAAAAATGCAAATTGATAGAGATAACGAGGAGTGTCACAATGTGATGCGCAGGTTCTTACCTCTCGTCTTACCTCTCTCGCATCTAAATAAAAAACAACCAGAAAATAACTATAACTAACTAACCTATCCCTAGGGAGAAAAATTATCAGTTATCAATGAGTAATGTATTAAGAAAAATTACAGATAGTTGTTACTTATTTCAGAACACATGAACATTAATAGAAATATGAACAACAAGATAGCTTATTGTTTATGACAACCTTCATTACTCATAGTGGAAATTTCACAGAGTAAACTAGAAGACATTCATAACATGAATAGAAATTCAATGAGTTAGAATGGTCTCACAGTTTATGGACATAAGATGAAAATGAAATAGTTCACATTCAACTGATCCATGGCAAAGCATTTGAAACATTCCACCAAACTTTCTCCAGTAGAAACTTGTAATTCTTTATTGTAAAAGGAAGTAGTTCTTCCTACAATATACTCTAAAAAATTGCTCGGGAAAGAAGTCCTTCTACATCTAAACTCTCCTTTATTTATACAAAAATCAAAGCCTTTGGGATTCCCCAACCTTTCAGTTCCAAAATTTTGTCTTGTAGTATGTGCTCATAATTTATACAATATATTACATTTAAAAAAAATCTTTTAAAACACTTTATGAAGAGGGGCCCGCTTGGTCATTGATGAAAATTTTCCATGCCTGGGCCTCCGCTGCTATACCTTCAAATCTAGAGGGTTCAAGAAAATGGATATTTATCTCATATTTGGCTGCCTGGTTCCTTACCCCTTCTATTCTTGCAGGACTGAGGCGCAGCTGGTCCTCCAAGAGGTGTATACTTACCACTACATGTGCCACTCCATTCTTTAAAATATGTTCATCTAGATCTTTTACTTGTTGGATCTCTTGCTCATCTTGTTAGATGTATCATATTCTCCTAAAGGTCTGGATCGAAAGTTCTTCCCTGCTATCATCATTCTTTTAACTGTTTCTACCTGGTCCATATTTGTCTCTTTCAACCAGCTTTCTGTTAAGTAAATCTGAGCAGGAGGCAGATGATATGCCATGGAGACATAAGCAAGGCTGTATGCAGCATAGCCTTGTTTAGCAGTATTTTCAAGGATCATCGTAGTTACATTTTCCCTATGCAGAATCCAACCGATCACCTCTGAGCACAGGAACAACTCAGGTCTTGTGGCTACTTTCATAAGAGCCGATTTCTCGATGTTTGCATAAATAGTTAACTCTTCGAATATTACATCAGGCACATTTTGATTTGCAATCATCCTGTATATTTCCCCCCATTTATAATCCAGTTTGACCCTGGTGGTAGCTTTGGTATCTTCATATATGTATTCAACGTTGGTGATGATCTCAACCTCTGGTTCTCCTTCAACGACTAGAGCCTTCTTCTTTTGTCTTTTAGACATATCTCCTTTGTAGCAATCACCCTGTCATAAACATAGCATATTATTAGACCATTTAGCTTTTATCAAGTGAAACAATAATACCAAAAAACTATATCAATCTATTTACCTGTTCCATATACATTCTGAAAGTGAAATATACACAGTATTAATGCATGAAAAGAAACATGGCAAGGAAAAAAGAAAATCCTGTGGGTTGTGTTTTAAAATATTCTAAGTGCACTGTTTGTAAGTAAAATCACAGCCCCGGTAGAATAGACTCTTCATTTTAATCTGGATCACCTTCGAAATAATCTTACTCCTTCAATAAAAGCATGAACCACATTGTTGCTACTGTTAATCCTCAAAGCGCTAGACCCTATACTGTGGTTCCTCATCGCAGAAAACCCTAACTAGACCAAAACCTTGAAAACCTCCTCTGTCCCACAAAAATAGGGTAAACGCATACAAAAAATTAAAACCCCCCCTGAATGGCCATGAACAACCAAAGAATGGGTGGTTCAGACAGCGTAACGCTTGTCTGCACCAACCCCTTAATCTTTCAGACATGAGTAAAGCGTACATAACGGCTCAATCACGCGGGCTCAAAAGAAAAACTCGCTCAAGCAAACTGTAACAGTTAAATTCCTCAACCTTAACCGTTATGCAAGTATACACCAAAGAAAAATAAGCTTTAAGTAGGCAAACTAAACTCACGTAAAAACCTAAGCAGGATAAACCTACCCAGGAAAAAACCACGGTTCCAATCAACGAATAAGAATCAAACAACAAGGTCATGGATTTCCTACCTAGCAAAACACAGTGCAGTCGAGATGACCCAAAACCTCCATGGTAGCATGCCAATGAGTGAAATCCAGATAGATGGGCACGTGAAATAGTTCAATCGACAAGGACTGGAGAAAACATGAGTTTCAACACGGATAATAGTAAAATAATGCTCAACCTCTATATATAAACCCTTTGGTAAAAACTAATCGGTGGGAAAACCCTATCGACAGTTAACCTCTCTAAACGTCGGGAGTATAGTTCAATTGACAGCCGCAACAATGGACTTACAAACTACTACAGTTCTGTGACAACATAAAATCCGTCGGCGGTCGGAAGGTCTAAACGCTAAGGATCAGCAATTCAAACCTCAACGTTTCCGCAGTGTCGGCGATGCTGAGCACTATTGTCATGATGTTTATACATCGAAGATCGAAAACGTTAACCACTAAGGCATCGAGACTTCAAAGCACAACACTCTTCATAGTGTTGGCGATAAAAAAATGTATCATTACGACCTACTCCTTTACAAAGTATCGAAACCAAAAACCTTTAAAAAATTCCGTATCGGCGAGCAGAGAGACTAACCACTACAGCATCGACGATCGAAAACACTATTTTTTAAGCTTCTTATCAATTTCATTCTGAAACGTCGGCGGCATAAAGGACAAGCCCTCTGATCCAATCTTGAAACTCATTTCGATTGCGATAAAAACAAGGTCACTGACAGTCAAAATAAAAGGTTTGAGAAATAAAACAAAAAAGGAGATAAAACAAGGATCAACAAGAAACAGGACTGTTTATCGGGACATTCACATTTTGCCTCTCGAAATGTCGGTGGCATAAAGGACTATCATTCTTCAATAGACTCCCGACAGTGATAAAAAATCATCGAAAAAAATCAGAATGTTAAGTGCTCAAATAAAGCGAAAGACTCTTCGGCTGGGCAACAACAATACTAGCTCATTCAAATCCTGAAACAAAGGAAAAACAGTTGACCCTACTTCTGACTTCAAAAGATCAAAATTTATAGAAGAGGAATGACAAATTTCAGGAAACCAAACAATCCCAGGCTAGATAAAATTAAAAGGAGGGTCCAAAATTAAAAAAAAAAAAAAATTGGGAAAAGGTTGTAGCTGCAACACCCTCTTTGGAGGAATCCCCGGAATTTCACTAGGAAAAACATCCATGAATTCTTGCAACACATTAAAGTCCTCCAACCTAGGGGTTTCATTCTCTGTTGCCTCCAGCACATGAGATTCATACTGCTAGAAACCTCTCCTACAAAACTTCTTCAGTTACATTGCTGAAATCTTCCTAACAAAGATCACCCTTGGAATGCCTCTTACAACGCTTAAGTTTCCTTCCCCATCTATGTAGTCAAAATTATTATGATAACAATCAAGATTTACTCTGTGTGCTTCCATCCAATCCATTCCAATGAGGATCTCATAGAAACCAAGTGGTAGAACATTTAGATTTGCATAAGTGACCAATGCATCCATAACCAATAGAGATTTCTCTACAACTTCACTAACGTTTGTCTTAGTCCCACTGGCTAGCTGAACTAACCATGATTTGCTATGCTTTAACTTCTTAAAAGCACAAATCTCAACAACTCTAGGAGTAATATAAATGTGAGTAGATCGAGGGTCAATAAAAACCACGGGGGCTTCACTTGTTGACCAATATACTATCACGTTAGTTCATATTGTGGGTTTTAAAATTATCAAAAATCGAACCAATATGTTGCAGGTATTGGGGGGATGAGGGGTTTAAGGTGGGGATGGGTAGGGTGGTTTATAAGGATTGAGCTATAAAAAGGGGTGGGGTGGAAGTTTTAAGTATTGGGAGGGGGTTTCAACAAAAAGAGTTTGGGTTAATATCTCTCGAAATTAAGGGTATTCTTTAATATCCCACGATCGCATGTGCTATGTGAGAGGTTCACTAAGTGAAGTCTCCATGATAAAAACATAAACAGATTGCTCAACAATCTTACTTGCAACTTCAGTCACTGTTAACTGATGATCTGCTTGGAGGTACTCCAGTGTTGAATAAATCCTAGGGATAGCCCTTGCTACCTGACCCACTGTTTCAGCTTCTTAAATGTTATGAGCCTACCTCACATACCCTTCCTCAAGTGCGAAATTCCTACGCATGTGGGGTCCTTCACATTTCCAACATTGGATTGGTTCTTTGTTTTTTTGTGGATCTCTTGGCTTTTCCCCCACCACTATGGCTGGATCATTCATAGCTTGTGATGGCTGCTTCTGCTATTTTCTAAAGTGAAAAGGTGTGAAACCTTGCTTCCTCTGATCAAAATTTTCATTCTTCTTGTCCTTCCAAACCTTATGGATATCGGGTTTTCCCTTGCTTTTCTCATAACAATACTTAGCTTTCCTTATTGCTTCTTCCGGAGTTCTAGGTTCATAAAACTCAATTCTATCCTTGTAGGCTTCGAGTAGCCCACTCAGAAAGAGTTGGATTCTCACTTTGTCATATTTGATATCTTAAAACTTCCAGGAACTTATTTGCATATTCTTCCATGGTCTGCTGTCCCAATTTCAGCTCATGGAATTCTTTGATCTTATCATCATAATACATGTTAGAGAGGTACTTCTACTTGAAATACTTCTTAAATTGTTTTAACACAATTTCTCTGTCATTAATCTTCTTTACCTACCCGAGGTGCTCCCACCAAATGGATTCTCTTCCATTCAGGTTGAAGATGGCTACTCTAGCCTTCATATTTTCAGAATAGTCTTGGACTTAGAAATATTTCTTCATCCCAAGAAGCCAAATTTTAGCTTCTTGTCCAGTCTTTACTTGACCGTTAAAAGTAGGAGGCCTTGCCTTCTCATATTCTTCACGTGAGTTGTTTTTATAGTGCCTCTTTAGCTTTTCTCTGTGAGATGAAGAGATCAAATATCTAGTTGATCCTTTAGAGTTAGATGACCCACTAGAATATCTGTTTCTCCTTCTCGCACTGCTCTTACTACCTTCTGGTTTTTCTTTACGACACCCAGAGATCATCCTCCTTTGGATGTCTGTTAGGCTTTGCAACATGGCAACATTCAAGTGATGCTTCTCTTCTTGAGCCTTAATCAGACTTCTCATGGTGGCTGCAATGTTTGGTGACATCTCTTGAAATATTCTCCCATTAGACTCTGTATCAGCATTTCCAACTCAGACCTTTTCCCCATAGCATATTCATCGTGCTCATAGGGATTCCGTGCATCATACATGTTGTAGGTTCTCATGGCAGAGCCAAAAACCAACTCTTTGTCAATATACACTATGACTCTACAAAATGTGTTAACAACATCATTTGTTAGCTACATAGAAATTCCATAATTAAAAACCATTTGCTTACTGTCACGTGGCCCATCTAGGCCCAATGCTGTAACCATAAGCTTTGATACCAATTTGTAGTGTACTACAATGTTGGTATCATAGGGTACTCTCATCTCTTTTAACTAGTCATTCTGGCCCGTCCAAGCCCAATGTTGGAACCCACAACTTTGATACCAATTTGTAATGTCCCCATACCCCATAATGCGGATAATTAAAATTTTGCTTCAACAACCCCTGTTCTTGTTAAGATTTCATATTCTAGACTATATTCAATAGTATTCAATTCAAATTCACAGGAACAACATATGAAGAATCATTGATAGAAACAAAAACAGAAGATAGACACAACATTTATCCTTGGAAACCCTCAAGGAGAAGAAAAACCAACAAAACTTCCTTTGTATAAGATGTATAAAAGACAATCCCAAAACATGTGTTCTCCTCATTATGTTCTCTCTCCGTTTCTCCCTCTCTTATGCGCTACACAAGTGATTGAGTATATGTTCAAATAAGAACCACATCTCCTCTATACAATGAGTCAATTGACTTTTACACTAGACAAGTTGGCCCCACTAAACTGTCTCGGCCGAATTCACCTAGGAAGACTCAAAATGATATATTATATTATTTATTAGGGTACTAAAGACCTGACACAAGAGGAGGATTTACCTCATGACTCTATGATAAAGAAATACAATAGTAACACCCCGCTGGAGGAATAATAACATCTCCCTTGGGTTACACCAGTAAAATACATTTAGAATATCCTTTGAAGTTACAATATTTCAACACTACCCCTTAATGAGAAGGTTATTGTACTGAAAACATCATCACATACTATAGGTGAACAGAGAGACAATTACAAAAGTACATCGAGGTAATACATCTATACGTAACAAGAAGTTTTTCACAATCAATAATTGGAATAGTTACTCTTCATCTTCTGCATCACATGATCACTTAATCCTTTTTACAGCAATGATTCGATCTTTTGATCCTTCGTAGCAACACTCTGATCTTCTAGATCCTTTGCAACAACACTTCGATATTCTTAATCCTTTGCAACAACACTTCAATCTTCTCGATCCTTTGCAGCAACACTTCAATCATCTCGATCCTTTGCAGCAACACTTTGATCTTCTCGATCCTTTGTAGCAACACTTCGAACTTGTTGATCCTTTGCAACAACAATTAGATCTTCTCGATCCTTTGTAGCAGCACTTTTATCCTTTTTCAACATCACTTCGATCCTTTCGATCCTTTGCAACAATACTTCAATCTACTTGATCCTTCACCGCCATGATACCTATAGTACACATGATCTATTTGCAAGATGATCAATCCTTATCACTTTAGGACATAAGTCCAAGGATGATGCAATCCTCCATGAGCATGATCCATGAAATTGATCAGCTGAATTGTATACAGCTAAATGTATATCTCAACTGACTGCACTCTGTGCTGACCCTATCATCCATGAGGACTCATCGTACAACATCCATACCACACAGGTCAGGACCACTCCCATGTGAGTGTTATACTGCGGTATCTACACTTGTGTGTACGCATACTCTTCCAAGAAAGAGTATTTTCTGCTGAGCAGATCTCAACTACATACATAATGTAGGCCCATTGTAGAACATCCATACCACATAGGTTAGGATCACTCCCAAGTGAGTGTTATACTACGAAGTCTGTGAGGATTCATCATAGAGCATCCAAACCACTGAGGTTAGGACCACTCCTATGCGAGTGTTATTCTATGGCATCTACATATGAATGTAGCCAACCTCTCCATACAAGAGTATATTTTGCAAGGAAGATATCGACTGCATACACAATGTTAGTCCTGTCATTTGTGGGGACTCATCATAGAGAATAAAAACCATTGAGGTTAGGACTACTCCTGAGCGAGTGTATAATCTACGGTATTCACAAATGAATGTGAGTACTCCCCATGCGAGAGTAACATCTTACATGGTCATCCTTTAAATAGTAAGGACCACTCTCATGCACAGAGTGTTATACTTGCCATCCTCAAGAGAGGATACTATCATCCACAAATAAATATTATAACATCATCCCTTTCATCCATCATCGATGTCAGTCTCATCATTACTCCCCCTTTCCTAGGAAGTTTCATATTATCAACCTACTCCCCCTTTTTTCAAGGAGGGTTAATGTCTTCGACTTGATATTCCTTTTCAAATAAGGTCCATTCCTTCATCATTTGTAGTCCCGTCACTTTTCCTCCTTGTGAGGGAAGTCCTTTCGAACTACACCAAGCTTGTCACAGAAGTATTCGAACTTCACTTGAGATAGAGGCTTGGTCAGTACATCATCAGTACTCACATACTGGAGCTTGATGGATCCCTTTTGTACCATATCCCTTATATAAAAATATCGGATTTATATATGATTCGATTTGTCATGGAACACCAGATTTTCTGTCATCTTTATACAACTCTGATTGCCACAAAAAATTACTCTGGTGTCTACCTCCATGTCAAATATTCCTGACATCAACTTCTGAAGCCATATCACTTCACAACAAGCAGAGCAAGCTACAATGTACTTTACTTCAACCGTACTAAGAGAAACACTTGACTATTTCTTACTAAATTATGAGATCATGGTAGATCCCAGACAATAACATCCACATGAGGTGCTCTTTCTGTCCGTGAGACTTCCTTCCCAATCTGAATCCATATACCCATACAAATTGTAGTGATGATCTCTCCCATAGTACAATCCCAGATCAAACATACCTCTTAGGTACCTCATCACATGCTTTGCAGCTATCAAGTGAACCTGTCTAGGTTTAACTAGATATTGACTCAAGGTGCTCACAACAAAAACGAAGCATATATCTGGCCTTGTGTTCATCAGATACATTAAAGACCCAATAATATGTCTATAGTGATTCATGTCCACTAGCTTGGATGTCTCATCAGACAACAACTTTAAGTTGGTGTCCATGGGTGTGGCCATGGCTTAACAATCCAATATATCAAATCTTTTCAAGATTTCTACTACATACTTTCCCTAATTCTAAAATATTCCTTCTGGGCTCTACCACACTTCTAGCCCTAGGAAATAATGCATCAATCCAAGATATTTCATCTTGAATTCTTCAGCTAGCTTCTCATTGCAATCCTTGATCTATTTCTCATTTTCAGTCAGAAATAGCTCATCCACATACACCAATAGTATGACTGGTTCATCATCCATAATATTCATATAAATATTAGGATCATCTTTACTCTTAGTAAATCCCATGCTTGTTAAGATTCTATCTATTATGCCATACCAAGCTCTAGGCGCTTGCTTCAGTCCATGCAAATAGTTTTTCAACTTGCATACATGAGTCACTCTATGTTCGACTTCAAATACTTGTGGTTGTTCGATTTAAATATCTTCCTCAATCACACCATTAAGGAAGGTTGTCTTTACATCCATTTGGTGTAAGTCCCATTTTATCATGGAAGCAAGTGCCACGATAATTCTGATGTAAGTGTACCTTGCTACTAGAGAAAATGTTTCTTCATAATCGATCCCCTCTTTCTGAGAGAATCCTCTATCCACAAATCTTGCATTGTACTTTTCAATACTTCCATCTGCAACATGTCTTATCTTGTAGATCCATTTCAAAGATACCACACTCTTGTTTTATAGTTTGGGAACAATATCCCAAACATCATTCTTCATGATCGACTAGTATTCTTCTATCATTGCTTCAACCCATTCTTTCTTCTATGCATATTCCTCATAGCTGGTGGGTTCTTGATCTACAAGGTCACACATAAAAGATACATAGCTGGAATATGGATTTTATCTTTTGCTGGTTCTTGTTGAGCCTTCTGGTGCTCCATATATTTTTGCTTCTTGTATGATTTCTCTTACCCAAGCAGGTTTTATATTTCGAGAGATATCCATAGTAGGGGGATCCTGAGGTTCTAGCATGTCATGATCTTCTCATGCTACTATTTCATTAGTTGGTTCAACTTATGTCCTTCTAGGAGGTACATCTTCTTCATGTACTTCTTCAAGCTGATACCTTCTAGATTTCTTAAAAGCTTCCTCTTCATCGAATGTTACATCCCTACTAATCTCGATATGATGGAATCCTAAAGGCTTTGGAGACTTCACATCCTACAAATATTCCCTTCTTACTAAAAGGATCCACTTTTTTTCTCTTCTTTTTCAGAATATGTACATATACTGGACAACCAAATATCTTGAGATGGCTTACTTCAGGTTTCTTTCTGGTATACGTTTCTTCAGGAGTCTTGAATCCAAGAGCACCACGAGATAATCTATTTTTCACATATATGACTATTCTTGACGCTTCAGACCATAGGCGCATAGGGAGGGCTTGGTCATGAATCATGGTCTTCACTGCTTCCATAATAATTTTATTCTTTCTTTCTGTAACACCATTTTTTTTCGGGATTATAGGGAGTGGTTAGCTCCCTCTTGATTCCCGCCTCCTTACAGAATGCTTCAAATTCCTTTGAAGTGTATTCTCCACCATTATCTGATCTCAGTGTCTTGATTCTCTTTTTTGATTGGTTCTCTATCAAGTCTTTTAATTCCTTGAATTTCCTGAACAATTGACTTTTATTCTTCAAAAAGTATATCCAAGTCTTTCTTGAATAAGCATCAATAAATGTGACATAGTACTCATATACACTCAAGGATATGGAGGGAATAGGACCACATACATCAGAATGGATTAGTTCCAACGTACCTTTAGTCTTTGAGTAACTTTTCAGAAAGGGATTCTTGATGTTCTTTCCTTGTGCACGTCCCTTCCCAGTTCCCTAATGTTTGATCTTCAGATCTGGTAACCCTGTTACCACCTTGATCACATAGGGAAATGCTTTGTAGTTAATGTGAGAAAGTCTCCTATGCCACAGTTCACTTGAGCTAGTAGTCTCATGATAAATGGTTGTCTCTAGATGTCCTTTGAGCTTGTACAATCATCCTCCTTATTCTCCAATGACTACAACATATTCAAGTGTCTTCCCTTTGGACCACATAAGTACTTGTCCATCTATAAAAGAAACTCTATATCCTTTCTTATCTAGAGCTGAGATGGAGAGTAGGTTCTTTTTCAAACCTGGTACATACAATACTTCCTTCATCTTCATGGAGGTCATAGAGTCAAGCTTGTATCTTGATTCACCAATACCTTTGATGGGATATTTATAGTCATGTCCCAATGATACCTTCTAGGGAGAGTTCTTTTATTCAAGTTTTGACAGAGTTGTCTTCTTTCCTGTCATGTGCTTGGAGGCATCACTATCAATAAGTCATGTATCTTCTCCAGGTGTTACAGACCCAGAGAGTGCAGAGAATAACACATATTCTTGTACATCTTCACATCTAGTTCTCTTTCGAGGTCTTTCTTCATCCTCATCTTCAACTAGATGTGCACGATGCCTTTTGTTCTTGTTTTTCTTCGATGATGGACATTCTCTAGCAATATGTCCTATCTTATGACAGTTGTAGCATTGATACTTTGAGTAATCCTTCTTCTTCTTCTTCTGAAATTTTTTCTTTGAAGGATTATGATTACTCCTCTTGGATTTTGATTGATTTCTTCCTTTAGTATGGGTATCTAGAGCCTAATCATCTTCTTTGAGAAGATATTCTCTATTGGCTACTGTAGATTATTCTTGTATGCAATCTTCTCATACTATGTCAAACTTCATACTTTCTTTTCTAGAACACAGAGTTTGGACGAATGAGTCCCAAGGTCTAGTGAGGCCATTGAGAGCAGTCATAACCAATTTATCCTCATCATGGGTATGTCCAATAGCACTTAGCTTCTCTTTGATCTGGGAGACCATTTTGAAGTAATATTGAATAGATTCTCCTTTGCTCATCTTGGTGCCCTTCAATTGAGGTCTCAGATTCATCTTTCTATTGATATTCTTTCCTTCATACATTCTATAAAGTGCATCATACATTTTCTTAGGTGTCTTCTTAGATGACACCTGAGGCATCAAGTGATCCTTAATGGAATCAACAATGGTCCTCATTGCCTTGGTTAGGTCTTGTTCATGCTTCTCCTTAGCTTTAGCTTCTTTAGATTCTGCAATCTCATCCTTGATGTACTTCTCAAGACCATTCTCTTTTAGAATGATGACAATCCTATACTTCCAAGTGAGGAAGTTTTCTAGGCCTTCCAATTTGTCCTCAAGATTAGTGCTTGGGACCATCTTGTCCAATAAGTCACTCAAAAATGAAATTTATCAAAGCATGAGATTGACCTTACCAGTAGATGCGCTTGGAGGAGGAGATTTAGTTGATCCAATTTCTTTCTGGAGATCCCTAATCTTCAGTCTTCAAATCCTACTTGCGAGGTTGCAACATTGTAGAATTTCTGGTTCTGTTTCACTACAGTTTTTTGGATCACTTCCAAGCTATGGTTTGGATTTCCCAGAGATCCAACCACCCAAAAAATTCGATCTAGGGCTCAATCGATGCGCTCTAGGAGGGAGTAAATTTCTATGTAAGAATATCTTCAAAACTCCAACTTTTGCAGAAACCCTAATTTCTCCCATGGAGGGAGGAGGGAGAATTTCACCTTGTGGAAGCTGCTCTAATCAATTTAGCTCTGATACCATGTTAAGATTTCATATGCTAGACTAGATTCAATAGTATTTAATTTAAAATCACATCAACAACATATCAAGAATCACTGATAGAAACACAATCACAAGATAGACACAACATTTATCGTGGGAAACCCTCAAGGGGAAGAAAACCCAGCAAAAAATTCGTCTGTATAAGATGTATAAAAGAAAACCCTAAAAAAGGTGTTCTCCTCCTTTTGTTCTGTCTCTCTCCCTCTCCTATGTGCTACACAAGTGAGTGAGTCCGTGTTCAAATAAGAACCACAACTCTTCTATTTCTACACAATGAGCCAACTGACTTTTACACTAGACAAGTCAGCCCCACTAAACTGTCTGGGCTGACTACACCCAAGAAGACTCAAAATAGTATATTATATTATTTATTAGGGTACTAAAGACTCGACACAAGAGGAGTATTTACCTCATGACTCTATGATGACCAAATACAATAGTAACACCCTGCCCGAGGAATAATAACATCTCCCTTGGGTTACGTCAGTAAAATACATTTAGAATATCCTTTGAAGTTACAATATTTCAACAATTATCCTCTTTAAACACAAGGAATAGACGTTAACACACTCTTCCATATTCATTCTCATGCTTAGAAATCACTATAACAACCATTTCTGCACTTTTCCCTCTGCCTTCTTCACTTCCGCTTGTCGGGCTTTCGACCCCGGAACTCGGAAGTTGAACACTCAAGCGCTCGACGAAGTGAATTGTCAACCTTTCACCTTTTTCCTTCCTCACTTCCGCTCTCCGATTTCCACCTTCAAAAATTAGAAATCAGAAGATAACAAATCAACGTAAATACTTAACGGTTCTTCCGCCTTTTGCATTTCCACTTTCCGCCTTCCGCTCGGAACTCGAACATCAGAATTTAACATTCGACGTATCGTGCAACCAATATTCTGCCTTCCTCTTACCACCCTTCCACCTTCCACCTTAGGAACTCGAAATTCGAAAAAATATCAAATGATAGAAACTTTATCCCGATTTTTTCCTTCCACATTCCGCCCTGCCACCCTTTGGTGTGGAGCTCGGGAATCAGATACTTAACTTTTCACCTTATCCCTTTCTGCACTTTTGACTTCCACTTTCCGACCTCGGACTTCAGAAATCTTAAGCTAACTTTTTCCTTAGAACTTTTCTGTATTTTTCCACATCCTCCCTCCTCCTTCCACAAGCAGATCACAAGGTGTAGAAACACAACATTTCTGTGCTCTTCAACTGCTCCTTTCCGGTTTCCACCTTCTGCCTTCCTTGGGTGGATTCCAAGGGGTGGAAACACTAAATCAAAGGTAATATTACCATTTTACCAGGATTCCGGCCTTCATGGACTTACGAAAAAATGTATTGAAACATACAAGGCAATTATAGATGCAAATGCACAAAATATAATAGAAGTAAACTTATACTTAACCATCAATAAGCATTCAACATAAACATAGAAATTCATAAGCAAATACATTGCAAAAATAACATAACAGAAAATAGTTATCTTGGATGATCAAGCTTCCCCGCAACTAGCTATGTTGCTGCAACGTTCCACCCAACCATAGGCCAGTTTGTTCTTTAATATCTCAACACCACTTCCATCCCCGAGTTGGGCATGATCAAAACACATAGTCAATTCAACAGATGTGTTCACATGCTACATATCCAAGTCATCTCATAGTTGGGGGTTTATCATACTGTACAGCCAATCCAACACCAAGTTGGGTTTATCAGGATGAAGGATTCCAAGACAACAGTGCTAGGTTTTTCAGGCTTACTCAGCCAAGCCAGCATACACTTGGTTTTATGAGACTGTACACAGTCAAGCCAAAATTTATAACGAGGACCAGCCAAATCAACAGATGGGTTTATCAGGAATTCAACCTAGCCATCATTCACAATTTGGTTTCATAAGATGCCCAACCAAGTATTACACACTTGGCCCAAATAACAACAAGACAAAGCCAAGCCAATGATGGGTTTCATAGGCTACTCGGCCAAGCCATCTCAATGCTGGGTTTAATAAGCTATTCATCCAAGCCAGTTAGTTGGGTTTATCAGGATGCTAAGGCAGTGGATAGGAAGAACCGCCAAGCTAGTGATCTCATCCACAGAGCTAAGGACACCCTCACAAGATCTATTTGGCCTAGAATCCATGTTGCCTACACACCCAACAAAAGGAAGTGTCCCCTTCTCTGCTCCACAGTCCCTCGGGCTACACCTTCCCTTCCAGTGCTCTTCAGAATGTGCAAAGTAGATTCACGAGCCACTCTTATATTATTGCGAGGTTCCACACTAGGTTTATCAATCAAATTCTACATCTCTTCCACTCCTAAGTATTGCATATAGTTCCGAACCAAACCAGGGTACACAACACAACAAGCCACATGGAAAAAAACAACCACACAGGATTCACTTTGTAACACAGAGAAAACAGGGTTTACTTGCATACCATAATGTCACTCGGATAGGAACTGCGAATACACACTTCAACAACTTAGGGTGGTTGAATCACTACACTGCATTTTTCCAGGGAAATCAGGAAATTTTGGAGGACCACACTCTCGTAAAATCGAGAGATATCCACTACCCATTTACTCAGCAAAACAAAGCGGAATTGTTCTTCTGCGACTTAGGGTAGTCGAACAACAACAACGCCTGCATGAATGGACACTCTGCGTGAATGATAACATGCGCCTCCCCAAATGAATAAGAGTGAATGAATAATGAGTAATGACCATCTAGAACCCCTTAGGAACAACAAAACCTTCTGCGCATCTGGGAGAAAAGATGGAATGGGAACGCATCATGTGGTTACTTGCTACAAAAACAAGAATGCGGCCTCCTAGATTGCAGACTTGTAGGTTTGATCAGAAACACAATTAGACAGCCATGCCTTGCTCTGCCCAAGGCATTAATTGCCTCAACCAACTTCTGGAAGAAATTAATTATTGAGGACATATGACAAAAAGGTAGATGAGGGTACATGGTTTTCCCTATTGACACCTGATCACACCCTATTGGCTTAGGTGGTTTGACTAACTCCACACCCTATCCCTTATGGAATCATGCCCCCATCTCTTTCACGTTGCAGTCCCATTGCTAGCTATGGTATTTTAGTAAATTGTGTAATTACATGATATACAAAACGCTCTGTGCTTGACTTAGCACCAAAACCATAGGTGTCAACCTTGATCACCTATCCACAAAATATCAATCAATGGCAGGACCTTGGACTTGAGCTCCTTGCCACGATTCCATACAATATTTACATCATGTACAATCAAAATACCACGGGGTCAAAACCGAGGTATTACAAGAAATTTCAGAGTTGAATATCATTAATATTCAAATTATAATATGGTTTTGTATTGCACAAAGACAAAATTGAATAACATGGTTTGTGCATGCCACATCATTCAAATCATATTCGTAAACCAATAATTAGTTATTGACCTAAAATGAATTGAACTTCATACATATGTGTTAGAGCTAATTGAAATTATGAGAAGGGAACTTTGTTTCATTTCATGATATGACTTTGATAGTTAGTATTGTTTTGAATGTAATCCTGTGGGGTTTTGCTTCAATATTTGAATGATTGAGTTTATTTTTTAGAGGAGATTAAATGATATTGTATTGATTTGATCAAGATGGGATGTTCAAGTGCTTTATAGATTTGTTGTTTCGTTTGATTTCAATTTACGTGAAAGTGTGATTAAGAGATAGCACTCTGCTTTTATACATAGATTGATTGATTGCTCTATTTTTTTATACTTTGTGTGAACTCAATATCATAGACTAGATTTTTCATGTGAGCGTTTATATTTTATTTACATATTATGTAGTTTATCTTTGGAATGTTTTAGCACTTAGTTAGATTTGTTCTTAGTTAATGTACTTAGTTTTTTTCATTTTATGTTTTGTTCATGCACTTAATTTTTAATTTTGTTTTATTCTTGTACCCACAGTTTGAGTTTCGATTTCTGCTCATCTTCATGCACCTAGATTTCCTAGTTTAATTACTTTCATGTATGTTATATTTTATTTCATGTATTTGAGTTTAAGGTCATTATATTTCTAGTATATTAGTGTAGATTCATCTAGAGAATAAATGGTTTTGTTGTTGCTTGATATTAAGTTAAGATTTAAAGTTTTTTTTTTGTATTTGAGGAGAGTTTGTTCCTTTTTTTTTGGATTTTGGACTATCATATTACGCAGGATTAATTTGTAGGGATTTGGTTTTCATTTTTTATTTCTAAAGTAGTTTTAATCACAAAAGGAAGATCGATGTCTAACTCATGATATATGACCTTACACTAATGGGTATCAACCTAAGGTGTTAGATTATTTCCATTTAATTGAGTTTTGCTTATTTCATTTATTGCATTGAAGTGTGTTTGTCAACATTTATATTAGTCAATTAGATTAGGCTAGTTTAGGCTCTAGTCCTGCACATACTATACGTGCACCTTTAAATCTACAATTCTCTATATGACCATTTAATATTGGTAATTAATTGACATATAATTTCACCAACATTTTGGTGTCATTGCCGAGGAGGTGCTAAAGGGATCAGAGCATAGTTTCTTTCACAAGTTTTATGTTTCATGTTACAGGTACAACTTGGGAGAGGAGATAAAATGGTAATAAGAGAGGTAAGAACTCGCACTTCCAATTTGGTGGGGTTGCTCTGAAGCCTCGTTGTTTTCCTTTTATTTTGCAAAGTGTGGTGTGATTTTTAATTCTGCAATTTGTTTCTATTATTTCTCTTTAGTTTTATTAAAATTTCTCTTAGTGTGTAGTTAGTTTTCATTTCATTTTTCATTAAAAATAAAAAAAAATAAAAAAAAAATGGTTATTGTAAGAACCCCATGCACTAATCCATGTGTGAGACAAGACACATCAACCAACACAGACTCAAAGATGATCAAGAGTTTGAAACAACTCTCTCATATTATAGAAGCAACTAGGATCTTTGCTTCTTAGGAAAAAAAATTCTTGATATCGGTGAAAAACCTACCTTCCTCTCGGGAAGTGATAAAAGATGAAGACTTCCATGAACAATGCAAAGCGAAGGCCAAAGAACCATGTACCACATTTTCCGAAGAGAAGACCTTAGAACCTGAGATCGAGGAATTCCTAACATGCCTCTCACCAGATCCTTTATGCATTCAAGAGACTAATCATCTGAAAGAAGGCGATCTGCATGGGATTGTAGAAGAAGACATTCAAAATTATCCAAATGAAGAAGCGAATCAAGGGCACCATGACTGTATTGATAAATGGTTACAAACTAAGATAACATCAAATCATCACTATATTCTTCAAAATATATTGGTATCAGATCAATTGCAACTGCTAATCTTTCATCCTTTTGTGTGCACTAAAGTTTATATTTCAACTCTAAGCATGACTGTATTTTCACGTCTGTTACACACATGGTTGCATTGGAAATAATCCTGCACTTGAAGGAGTTTTTATTTTGTAAAAGGTAGAGTAGGACGATGTAAATAGATAAAATAGTAAAGATAAAAATAAGCTTTGTTGTGAAAACCAGCTTGTCTGGTGCAAATTGGCAGAAACTTTGCTTGAAAACCAAGAAACTAGCGGGAAAAGTTCCCAATAAAGTATGTAAGTTTCTATTGGTTCTTCAAATCATGCAAGTTTTTATGTCATTATGTTTTATACTCATATTGGATTATGTGCAATTCATTAAGGTCCACCTTCCAATGGTCTTGTCCCATCGACATCAACAAATTATTTGGGCACCAAGACTTGAGTTTTTTTTAATAGTGCCCTGGAATCTATATAAATCAATGGAAGAAATCCTTGGTGTTAATCATGGGAATTCATCAATGCATCTTGATTGATAAATATTGCAGGTGACTCGAATTCAACACATATATTCATACTTGTCAAGATGCGTTGAGGTACTTTAGCACTCATTATCATTAACGATGAGTTGCTTCACATTGGTTAACTACATACCTTAATGGTCAGTAATCCAATGATTTATTATCATTCTCAACATCAACACATCCATTTGCATGATATGAATTGTACCATGGTTTTGTAGTCGTTTAATACTATATGAGTTTATAGTTCCACAACTTGCATCCGTTTCTTTCCTTGTTTTTGGTAGAAGTATGTTCTAGTAAGAGTTTGTATGAGGACATGCAAACCCTCATGTGTGGGGGAGTAGGAATATTCATATTCTTCTTCTCATCATCTTCATAGTCCCTCCATTTCAGTTCATCCAGCAGCAGATCCAGTTCATTCTCTGATTCTTCCTTGTTCTCAATAGCTCAAGTCTTTCAGTAGCTCTCAACATTCATCACTTTCAGCTCTGAACCTTGCTCAGTTTCAACCATCATGTACTATGTTCCATTACATTCTGCAACACACATCAAGGCCAATGTAAACTTAAAGTAAAACATGTTAAAACTCTTTAACTCATTAAAAAGTTAAGAAAAGTTGATGGTTAACCATTATACAATATTTATACTTTATCTTTCATAAACCACTAAAACCTTCCATCTTCCATCCATCATTATCCATAAAATGCACGCTCTAGTAAGGCCATAAGAATGAAAGAAAAGTGGGTCATAAATACAAAGCAATATATGTAGTGTCTTTTCTTTAAACACCACAAGACATTCCCAAAATTGAATGTTCTTGAATAGAGGATGAAGTCATTATTTCTTATCCAAATTAAAGAACCACAAATAAATATTGGACTTAAATAAAATAATAGAGTATACAAACACGTCCCCACTTCCATTGTTTCTTCATATCATCCATCATCCCTTTTTAATCCATTCCTTGCTTGTCCTCAATTTTCGTTACTCGAGAATGTTGCTCCACAAGAATCAACTACTATAAAAATGAAGAAGTTTGTTTGCATGAGGACATGCAAACCATTAGGTGTGGGGGAGTGTTGGGATCCAATTTTGTCATCAATTTTTTCATATTGTCTATCATAAAAATCCCCATTCACACGCCATGTTCCTTCACTTTTAATGCACTCCAACACCATAATTCCGTCACTTGGGGCTAAATCCATCTATTCTACCTAGTGGTTAATTATTATGATTTTCTTGTCTTTTTAACGATTAAAGTTTCCTTTATCATGGTTTTATCAATGAGGGTTTAATAATGTTTTTCTGTGGCCAAGAAAAATGTTCTTATGCTAATTCGAGCAGTTCCTCCACCGACAGTTCTTGCACCAATTTTTGCGTCAATTCATGATTAATGTATTTTCACAATTTTAAATTCAATTTTTCCACTTGGAGATGTCATCTATATGCTTCTAGATG
Source organism: Pseudotsuga menziesii (assembly GCA_001517045.1). Classification (NCBI taxonomy): domain Eukaryota; kingdom Viridiplantae; phylum Streptophyta; class Pinopsida; order Pinales; family Pinaceae; genus Pseudotsuga; species Pseudotsuga menziesii. The sequence goes on from LPNX010867753.1 coordinate 725,930, forward strand.
GTGATGTGTCCATCATACCTCATCCATCTTGCATAGGTGGTCTGCCAACTCATGATTAAAAATATCGATCAAATTATGATTCACGTCATTATTCTGGGAATCTGATTTCAGGGCTAATTTCCAAACAAACCATGAATAATATGTCGAAATGGTTCAAAACCCACTTTGAGAATGGTATGCTTTATCCAAATGGAGGGTCGTTTCTTCAATTTCAGAACAGACTGAGAGATAATTGTGGCTATTTGCCAATTTTTTTTCTAAAAGTAGCGGAAATCCTAGATTTTTTAGGAAACATAATTGATGTATCTTGCAACTGTTAAAACAACATTGATTAGGTTGTATTAGACCTCTAGTGTATAAATAGAGTCCCATAGTCCTATGGAGAGATTACCAATAGATTTATCTTTCAAATTTGTATACGAAGCTGAATATCAATATGTGAGCTGAATCCTATTTGCTTAATGTAAAACTGATTGGTTGTTGAAGTTCTATGAACCTTTGTGACCTGAGTTGATTTCTCCAGGTGTGTTATCCAGGATGGGAAGGGCCCCTCGTTCCAGTAATTCCCCGACTTTTAGTTATTAGTTTATATTTCATTTTATTTTATTTTAATTCATTTTTGTGTTCAATTTAAATTTGGACTATTTCAATTGGCAAAGTATCTTCATTTGCAGATTTAAGTAGGATGTAATAGAATATGATTTGATCTTATAAAACCTCCATTATCAAACTCTTTCTGTATCATTCCTATGATTTCACTTTACACTCTCATTTTGGAACTTATGTGTGTTCCAACACTCTGATTTTGGTATTTATGTGTTCTAGTACTTCACAATCCAGATCTACAGTTGCACTTACATTCTCGTTATGTTACTCTACATTTCCAGACTTACACAAACCAGATCTAGCTAGGCCATGTTGTGTGAAGCATTGGTTTAATTTTGTCTATTTCAAAATAGAGGATATAAAGTGGATTTGATTCATAGTTGTCATTTGAAGATTTATGGCATGAATTAATTTAATTAAACAAAGCATAAAACATTCATGATTGAATAATCAAAAGTGAACAAATAATTTCTCTCATGTTGATTTAATTTATCATTTTCATTGCATCTTCGACACGCCAATGATATAAGATCGATTTCATTGCTTTGCATATTTTGGGTGAAGTTTTTATAAAGAAAAGAAGTGAAAACAAACAACAAGATAATGTAGATCTTCCAACAAACTCCTATCTCATATATTTTTTAAGATTAACCGTGATAATTCTAAATCAATTTAAAATAATTAAAAATTTGTTTAAGTAAGAAATTTCAGAGCTAAATATCATTAATATTCAAATTATAATATGGTTTTGTATTGCACAAAGACAAAATTGAATAACGGGGTTTGTGTACAACGCATCATTCAAATCATATTCGTAAGCCAAGAATTAGTTATTCACCTTAAACGAATTGATTTTCATACATACGTGTTAGAGCTGATTGAAATTATGAGAAGGGAACTTTGTTTCATTTCATGATATGACTTTGATAGTTAGTATTCTTTTGAATATAACCCTGTGGGGTTTCACTTCAAGATTTGAATGATTGAGTTTATATTTTAGAGGAGATTAAATGATATTGTATTTATTTAATCAAGATAGGATGTTGATTTGATTTAATTTTTAATTTTGTTTTATTCTTCCACCCATAATTTGAGTTTAGATTTCTGCTCATCTTCCTACACCTAGATTTCCTAGTTTAATTACTTTCATGTACTTTGATTTACTTGTTTCATGTATGTTAGATTTTATTTCATGTATTTAAGTTTAAGTTCATTATATTTCCAGCATCTTAGTGTAGATTCATCTCCAGAATAAATGGTTTTGATGTTTTTTGATATTAATTTAAGATTTAAAGTTTTTTTTGTATTTGAGGAGAGTTTGGTCTTTTTTTTAAAGATTTTGAACTATCATATTATGTAGGATTAATTTGTAGTGATTTGGTTTTCATTTTTTTATTTCTTAACTAGTTTTAATCACAAAAGGAAGATCGAGGCTAACTCATAAGATATGACCTTACAGTAATGGGTATCAACCTAAGGTGTTAGATTATTTCCATTTAATTGAGTTTTGCTTATTTCATTTATTGCATTGAAGTGTGTTTTACAACATTTAGATTAGTTAATTAGATTAGGCTAAGTTAGGCTCTAGTCGTGCACATACTTTGCTTGCGCCTTTAAATCTATGATTCTCTGTATGACAATTTAATTTTGGTAATTAATTGACATATAATTGCACGAACATTGCTTTTTATCAATCATACATAATCAAACCAGATAAGTATCTTTCACTTGTTATGTAATACAACATAATATGCTTGCGAGAATTTACGGGTAAAGTATGTTCCATTATGTAAGTTATGGGATTGTCTAATTTATTTATTCATCCTAACTAAATCCTCAAAATGAAAAAATTAAATGTCCTTATCATTTATCGGATAATTGAATAATTTCTTATCTTTAAGGATAATTCATATAGTGTTTTTAATGGTAAAATTATTGAACAATGGGAATAGATCATTTTAGCATTCCATATATGATATAATGGTGGAATTATGGTTTAAATGTCGTATTTATGAATAACGTCTAACATGTACTTCGGAGCAGTGTATAAGTTGTTGAAGGTTGAATTTTAATAAAGGGAATATATAGAATACATGCACAACTATAACCATGTAAGTGTAATTTCTAACCTATTGATTTTGTAGGATTAATTAAAGTAATTGGGGTTTTATAGGATTAATTAAAGTAATTTGAGGTTAGTATATAGGGTATCTTTTATAGTGTAAAAATATAATATTGTTTAGTAATCAAATACATTCTTTGGGTTTCTATCGTTCTTATCATAGATGTCTTGTAAGATAGAAGGATAGTTAATAATTTATAGTTGAAACAAGGATTGAAGCGGTTATGTATAATCATTTATGATTGATTTAAGAGGAGATAAAACAATCTCTCAAGCATAAAAAAATGTTTTTATCTTTTTGATATTTGGTAGTTAATCTAATGTTAGTTGGTGATTAAGTATATCTTAATTTTATAAGGTAAAGTTGAATATATTTGTGAATGTATAATTATGTAAGTAATACATATGGTTTAGTAATAGAATGTATTGTTTTTATAAGGAATAACCAGGTTTGAACTAAAAGTACACTTTTGGTAAATGAGTATGTTTCGTATTCTTTTAGTTATTTAGTCACGCTTGAATGGGATTATGTCATAGAAGGGAGTGTTGCCATTACTTAAAAAACGGTTTTGTTAAAGGAAGAAGTTTATTATGTTGCTTAGTCCAATATTTAGATACAACTTAAATAATTGAGAGAGGATTATCTTATATCCATATCATCTTAATATTTTGAAATTATATGTAAGTAAGTATGAAGTATATACTTGTTTGGATCTTTCAAGTATTTCATTGAAGTGCAAAAGTAGATATGTTATGTGAATTTATTTTATGGCTTTGACTAATAATGAAAAGAGAGATGTTATGATATGGCCTTATAAGGGTAAGATATTTAAATTATTTCTATAGATAAGTTGATGTCAGGTATCTCTTTACATTTAGGATCATGGAGTAGAACACTATCAATGACCTCGTCATGTAATCAATGGGTCTATAAATATTTTTTGCATAGATAAGATAAAATCGAAAAATTATACCCCAATTTCTCAGAAATACATTGAGGAATTTGGGTATGTTATAAGTGGTATCAAAGCGAGGTTTCAACACCGTGCAACCTATGGACTCATATATGTGTTGGTAAGTGGTTCTCTTTTGTCAATATTAGTTGTTGAATGAAAATAATTTTTCCTAATTATTCACAATACTAAGATGCATTTATTGTGCCAGAGGAAGTACACAAGGAAGAAGCGAATGCACAAGCAAAAGGATGAAGAGTGTGTGCGACAGGAAACAAGTAGGCTAAGATGGAATCGACGCAGATAAGATAAAAACCTGTGCGAGAAGGAGAAAGTGGCAGAAGGAAAGCTGCGATGAGGATGCTGCAATAAGGAAGACAGATTTGAGTCGGTGGAAGAGGCAGGTAGAGAAGTTAAGGCTGGAAGAAAGAAGTCAAGGAAGACTGCAAAAGGGCGAGCCACCAGGAGGAGGAAGGATAGTTTTGTGGCTATTTATGACTGATACAGACAAGATGAAATACGTTTCTATGGCTAGTTAAGGCCGTGGTTGATTCCTTGTAGAGCTGTTACGACTAAGTATGGGACGACACTAATGTAAACCAGAGATATTTTGGGTTCTCGAGTCAGTAATAACTGAGATGTACTCAGTCGACCCTGCGTGGTCTTGTAAATATTATATATAGGAGGAACCCGACTTGTATAAGGGTTGGCTAGAGGCATTCATTCAGTAGATGTAGGTTGTTCAAGAGTTATGCAATTCTTAGTTAAAATTAGAGAAAGAGTTAGAGGAAGAAGACTCAGAGGAGAGTCTAGTAGAAGGATAAGGTTGTTGAGCCGCAGATCCTATAGATGTGTGCACAGACCACCCGTAGAATAGAAGAGTTGATCCAGGCTGTGTCCGGATCAGTAGCAGTAGATAGAAGAATAAGCCATAGAGCATGAGAGCAAGATATTAAGTCAAATAGACATATCTAAAGAACAATTTGCTTATCGCAAGCTGCAAGGTGCTATAAACCATTCTCATGCAAGATGAAGAGCACCTTGGTGGTTTTTCCCAAATGGGTTTCTAAGCTATTTACTGTGTTATGTAGATGAATTTGTTTAATGATGAATGTTGATGTGAATGTTTGCTTACTATGCATTATTATAGTTACTATTGAATAAATGTCGCAGTAAGAACAATCAGTGAATGCGTGAAGGATTAAAGCACTGTTAGAATGTTATGTATGGCTTTATGATTCAGTTGTTAAGTTAAGGAATGAGTCGCACGATGTCTGTTGAATACAAAGAATTAGATGTGTCACGTTGTTGCGCCACTTGTTGAGTCACTACGGTAAAGTCATGTCGTGCACGAGTTGCGGCTCATTGTTGTGCTGTCGTCGCGTAGTAGTAGACTCCATCCTATCTCCCTTGTCAAGCACCTTGGCCGCATGCCAAGGAACTAGAATCCCTCTCCAACTGCAGGAACATGGGTCTGGAATTTACCCATAAAGATATCTCGAGTGGGATTGTGCCTACTTCGCGGGCGTTGCTGATAGAGCTTGCTCTATCGGGCCGATGTCTTGTGGTGTCTTGTTGGTATTATGTTGTTGTTGAACCACAGATTTAGACAAGAAGAGAAAAGAGGCCAACAAATGGTTCTGTTGTTGGGACCTTAACCATTTGAGTTGAGGGACATGTTGTGGAATTTGACAAAGAACGAGATAGAGGACTGGATGGAGTCCAAGACGCTGGCATTTGTGCAAGAAGAGAGCATAGGATCTCAGTTGAGTGCAGAGAATTGGGTAGACCGGTACATATATTTCGATATCCATGAGGTATTTTTTGCATAGTTTCCTTTTGTGCTGTACGAATGGTTTTCAAGATTGGAAAGAAAGCAGACAAATTTCCAGAGATGAGAAACAGTTGAGTGGAATGACTAGTTAATGTGCGAGATAACCAGTGTAAGTAACACCATCTCTAGAGCTGTTGATTTTTGGGTTGATAGTATTTTACAAGGATATATTATTGAGTTTGTAGTAGAGGATATAACCTCATATAGTGAGGCTGAAAGAAATTTTTTCCAAGGACCCCAAAGAAGATATATGTTATCTATCGGTACATGGATCAAGATGCTTATTTATGAGAGGGGTATCCTGTAGTTGAGTAGTTGAGTCGCGTACTATGGAGGAAGGCTATGTTGCAGATGACCTGTCAAGAAAATGGGAAATGGTCAGTTGAGATTTTCCCAGGAAGTACAAATCCTGAACTAGAGACTGGATTCCTATGGAGTGGAAGGAGATTCAGATCTGAAAAGAGCATAAATACATAGGAAGGTCAAAAAAATCCTAGTTTGTTCGAGGAAATTGAACATGAACTTCAGTCGTAAGTATACAAAGGATCTTGCGACGAAGAGGAGGACTATAGCCTGATCTTAGAAGGAGCGGAAGACTTTGAAGAGTCTGACAAGACACCAAGGTTAGAACATAACTACGTCATACTAGGAGCATCACTTGAGGTAAGGTCTAGATCCTTATCTCCTAAGCGAGTTATTAATACTAATAGCGCTAGTACTACGATTATCGCGCAAGAGAAAAAAATACTGTTAAATCCTTCATTGGATAACCCCTATTCTCCCCTTGAAACACAGGGAATGGACATTAACACACTCTTCCATATTCATTATGAGACTTACAAATCACTGTAACAACCATTTCCGCACTTCCCCCTCTGCCTTTCAGCCTTCTGAGCCCATAAATCGAAATTCATACACTCAAGGGATCAACGGAGTGAATTTTCAACCTTCCACCTTCTGCCTTCCTCACTTCTCCTCTTTTTTCCCTCAAAAATAAAAAATTAGAACATAAAAAATTGGCATAAATACTTAACGGTTCTTCTGATTTTTGCTCAAAACTCGAAAATCGGACTTGAACATTCGACGGATCGTTCATCCAATATTCCGCCTTTCACCTTCCACCTTCGGAACTTGGAAGTCAGAAAACTATCAAATGAAGGAAAGGATTTATCCTGGCTTCTTCCTTTCGCATTTCTCCCTTCTGCCCTTCAGTGCGGAGCTCGGGAATAAAAAAACATAACTTTCAACCTTATCCCTTTTTTCACTTCCGACTTCCGCTTTCCAACCTTGGGCTTCAAAAATTGGAAGCTAACTTTTTCTTTAGAACTTTTATGTAATTTTTCTCTTCCACCCTCTGCCTTCCACAGGAGAATCCTAAGGTGAGGAAACACAACATTTCTTCCCTGTTCAATTACTCCTTTCCGGTTTCCTCCTTCTGCCTTCCTTAGGTGGATTGCAAGGGGCCGAAACACATTTCAAAGGTAATCTTACCCTTTTACCAAGCTTCCAACATTCATGGAATTAGGAAAAAATGTATTGAAACATACAAGGAAATTATAAATGCAAATGCAGGAAATATAACAGAAGTAAAATTCTACTTAACCATCAATAATTATTCAACATAAACATAGCAATTCATAAGAAAATAAATTGCAAAAATAACATAACAGAGAATACTTATCTTAGATGATCAAGCTTCCCCGCAACTAGCAATGCCATTGCAACATTCCATCAAAACCATAGGCCAGTGTGTTCATTAATCTCTCAACATCACTTCCACCCCCAATATGGCCATGATTTACACAAGGAACTAGGGAGCTATAGAGTCACACACAACCAGATTAAAACACACAGTCAAGCCAACATATGGGATGACAGGATAGACAGCCAAGTCATCTGACAGTTGCGTTTATCAGACTGTCCATCCAAGCCAACAAAAAATTGGTTTTATCAGGATGTAAGCTTCCAAGGCAACACTACTAGGTTTATCAGACTTACTCACCCAAGCTAGCATACAGTTGGGTTTATCAGACTATAAACAGTTAAGCCAACATTTATAACGAGGACCACCCAAGCCAACATATGGGTTTATCAGGCTTTCAGCCAAGCCATCATTCATAGTTGGGTTTCACAAGATGCCCAATCAAGGATTACAGACCTGGACCAAAGAAAAACAAGACAAAGCCAAGCCAATAGATGGGTTTCATAGGCTACTCGACCAAGAAATATCACTGCTGTGTTTCACAGGCTATTCAACCAAGCTAGCTAGTTGGGTTTATCAGGATGCTAAGCCAGTGGACAAGAAGAACTTCAAAGATAGTGATCTCATCCACAGAGCTAAGGACACCCTCACAAGATCTATCTGGCCTGGAATCCACGTTGCCTACACACCCAACATAAGGAAGTGTCCCATTCTCCACTCCACAGTCCCTTGGGCTACACCTTCCCTTCCAGTTCTCTTCAGGATGTGTAGAGCATATTCACCAGCCACTCTTATCTTATTGTGAGGTTCCACACTAGGTTTATCAAGCACATTCTACGTCTCTTCCATTCCTAATTCTTGCATACAGTTCCAACCCAAACTAGGGTGCACAACACAACAAACCATGGGGAAAAACACAGCCACATAGGCTTCACTCCATAACATAGAGACAACATGGTTTACTTGCATACCACAATGTCATTCGAAAAAGCATTGCAAAACCACACTTTCACAAGTAAGGGTGGTCAAACCTCCACACTATGCATTTCCAGGGAAATCGGGCAATTGCAGAGGACCACACTCTCATAAAATCGAGAGATCTCCACTACCCATTCACTCAGCAAAACACAACGGAATTGTTCTTGCACAACTCAAGGTAGTCGAACAACAACAATAGTTGCGTGAATGAACACTCTATGTGAATGATAGCATGCACCTACCCAAATGAACAAGAGTGAATGAATAATGAGTAATGATCATCTCGAACCCCTCAGGAACAACAAAACCTTTTGCGTGTCTGGGAGAAAAGACAGTCTGGGCAAACATCATGTGGTTAGTTGTTGCAGAAGCAAGAACGTGGCCTCCCAGAATACAGACTTGCAAGTTTGCTCAGACATACAATCAGACTACAATGCCTTTCTCTTCCCAATGCATTAACTGCCTCAATCGACTTCTGGAAGAAATTAATGATGGAGGACAAAGGAAAAAAAGGTAGCTGAGGGTACATGGGTTTCCCCATTGACACCTGGTCACACCCTATTGGCTAGGGGGTTTGACTAACTCCCCAACCTATCCCTTGTGGAATCATGCCCCCATCTCTTTCGCATTGCAGTCCCATAGCTAACTGTGGTATTTTATTAAATTGTGTAATTACATGATATACAAAAATCTATGTGCTTGACATAGAACCAAAACTACAGGTGTCAACCTTGATCACCTATCCACAAACATCAATCAATGGCAGGGCCTTGGCCTTGAGCTCCTTACCGCAATTCCATACAATATTTACATCATGTACAATCAAAATACCATGGGGTCAAACCTGGGGTATTACAATCCCCTCCCCCTACAACAAAACTGCCCTCAGTGCTCATCAAAACTGAACAAAATGCTACACTGGTACTACCTCAGTGCTATGCAAAATTGAAGAAAAATGGATGTGTCAATCGCTTGGCATCCTCCAGCTCCCACGTAGCCTCTTTAGGACCGCAGTGCTCCTATTGCACCTTTACCTGTCCTATGGCTCGATTCAGGAGCATGGTGGCCTTCCTGTCAAGGATGCATAATGGCTCGGTTCGGAACTCTCCCTTGGGTTCCACCTGAATCACATCCCAATTTATCACATGGTTAGGACCATGTACATATTTATTAAGTAAAGAAACATGAAAACCATTATGAGCCCTAGTGCTAGCAGGCAATGCAAGTCTATATTGAATTGGCCCTATTCTTTCAAGCACTTCAAATGACCCATAGTATCTAGGTGATAGTTTGGAACAACTTTAAAGCTTCAAGGAACTCTTCCTTTCCCTCATTCTGAGGTAAACACAATCCCAAAAACTAAATTCTCCATGCACTCTATGCTTGTATGCATAGCTTTTCTGTCTGTCCTAGGATTCTTTTAGATTCTTCCTGATATTTGCAACCTCATTCTCCATTTCTTTGAGCAATTATAGACCAAGGACAATCCTGTTCACTGGATTATCCCATGTCACTGGTGTCCTACACCTTCTTCCATAGAAAGCTTCCTATTGACTCATCCCCAAGGATGATTGCTGTCCATTATTATAAGCAAACTCGACCAAGTGTAGCTAATCCTCCCACTTGGATGGTTTATCCATCATATACTTCCAAAGCATGTCTTCAAGAACTTGATTCACTCTCTCTATATGACCATCAGTATTAGGATGGTAGGAAGTGCTAAAGTTCATATTTGTACCCAAATCTGCAAACAAACCCTTCCAAAAATTGGAAGTGAACTTAGGATCCCTGTAAGAGACTATTGCCTTAGGCAATCCATGCAATCTAAAAATATCCTTGATGAATATTTTTGCAATATCATCAGTCTTATGTGTGGAATTGACTGGTATAAATTGTGCTACCTTTTTCAACTTGTCAACCACAACCAAGATGGAATCATGTTGTCTCCAAGTCATTGGAAATCCTGTAATAAAATCCATGGAAACAACTTCCCATTTCCATCCTCGAACTGGAAAAGGATGCAACACACTTGCTGGGTGTTGATGCTCAACCTTTACCCGCTGACATTTCATGCACCTTGAAATATATTCATCAATTTCGTTCTTCATTCCTGGCCAAAAATATTGCTTTCTGGCTATAGCAATTGTCTTCTGATACCCTAGGTGACCAGAATATGGAGCTTGATGGATTTCATCCATATTAATTCCTCAAATATGCTAAAATTTGGAATATAAATTCTATTTTTATAAGTAAGAAGTCCATCTTCTTCCAATTTATATCCCTCATACCTCTTCTCAAGACATTACTGCTGCAATTTTTCCTTTATCTGCACATATAATTCATCTTCAGCAGTATGATTAACAATCTGTTGTCTCAAGTCTGATTGTCAACTACTAAGAGATACCAAGTGCATTTCATGCACCTTCCTGTTGAGTGCATCAACCACTTTTTTTCCTTTCATTTTATATGTTTGATTTTAAAATCAAACTCACATAAAAACTCCAGCCATCAAGATTTCCTAGCATTAAGAGTTGGCTGATCAACTAAATATTTCAGACCATAGTGGTCTGTCCTTAACTCAAAAATTTTCCCCATTAAGTAATGCCTCCATATCTTTAGAGCATGGACTATGGTTGCAAGCTCTAAATCATGAGTGGCATAGTTATTCTCATGATCTTTCAACTTTATTGACTCATAAGAACTCCACATGGTTGTCTTGCATAAGAACTCCTCCAAGTCCTTGACCACATGCATCAATACACACCACCAAATCTTTTTCTGGGTTTGCAATTTTCAGAATGGGTGCACTTGTGAGAATATTCTTTAACTGCTGGAAGCTTTCCTCACACCTTGGGGTCCATTCAACCTTTATCCCCTTCTTTTGCAAAGAAGTGATTGAATGTGCAACCTTGGAGAATCCATCAATGAATCTCCCGTAGTATCCTACAAGTCCCATAAAAGATCTTACATCTGTCACATTTCTTAGAGTAGGCCAATTCATAATGGCTTCAATCTTCTCAGGGTCCATAGATATGCCCTCCTCTGAGATAACATGACCCAAATAATGAACTCTATGTTTATAGAAGTCACATTTGCTAAACTTTCCATAAAACTTATGCTCCCTTAGTAATTGCAATGTTAATCTCAGGTGTTCTTCATGCTCTTCCTAATTCTTAGAGTAAATAAGAATGTCATCAAGGAATACAATAACAAACTTGTCCAAATACCTACTGAAAAAACTATTCATAAGGCACATAAATGTAGCTGGTACATTTGTGAGACCAAATGGTACCACCACAAACTCAGAATGTCCATACCTTTTCTGAAGGTTGTCTTATGAATTTCTTCATCCTTGATTCTTACCTGATGGTAACCAGACCTCAAGTCAATCTTGGAAAACACCTTTGCTCCTCTCATTTGATCAAAGAGGTCATCTATCCTAGGCAAAGGATATTTATTATTCATAGTGACCTTGTTCAACTGTCTGTAATCAATGCACATTTTGAGTGTACCAACTTTATTTTTCACAAACATGACTGGTGTTCCCCAAGGAGACACACTTGGCCTGATATAATTTTTCTCCAACAATTCTTGCAGCTACATCTCTAGCTCTATCGTTTCTAGTGTACTCATCCTGTAGGGTGTCTTGGAAACTGGTGTTGCTTCTGGCACAAGTTCAGTTGTGAAGTAAATGTCCCTGTTTGGAGGAATCCCTCGAATTTCATCAGGAAAAACATCCTTGAATTCCTACAACACATGAAAGTCCTCCAACCTAGGAGTTTAATTCTCTACTGCCTCCATCACATGAGGTGCATACCACTGGAAACCTTTCCTACAGAACTTCTTTAGCTACATTGCTGAAATCTACCTAACAGAGATCACCCTTGGAATGCCTCTTACAACCCTTAAGTTTCCTTCCCCATCTATGCACTCAAAATTCTTATGATAAAAGTCAAGCTTTACTCTGTGTGCTTCCAACCAATCCATTCCAATGAGGATATCACAGGAACCAAGTGTTAGAACATTCAGATCTGCATAAGTGACCAATCCATCCATAACTAATGGACATTTTTCTACCACTTCACTAATGTTTGTCTTAGTCCTAGTGGCTAGCTGAACTAACCATGATTTGATATGCTTTAACTTCTTAAAATCACAAATCTCAACAACTCTAAGAGTAATATAATTGTGAGTAGATCCAGGGTAAATCAAAATAGAAACAGATTGCTCAGCAATCTTACCTGCAACTTCAGTCACCGTTAACTGATGATCTATCTGGCGGTCCTCCAGTGCTGCTTAAATCCTAGGGATAGCCCTTTCTACCTGACCCAATGTTTCAGCTTCTTGAATGTTATGAGCCTGCCTCACATGCTCATCCTCAAGTGGGAAATTCCTATGCATGTGGGGTCCTCCACATTTCCAACATTGGAGTGGTTCTCTGTTCTGTTGTGGACCTCTTGGCTTTTCCCCCACCACTATGGCTGGATGATTCATAGTTTGTGATGTCTACCTCTGCTGATTTCTAAAGTGAAAAGGTTTGAAACCTTTCTTCCTCTGATGAGACTTTTCATTCTTATTTTCCTGCCAAACTTTATGGATATCAGGGTTTCCCTTGCTTTTCTCATAACAATACTTAGTTTTCCTTATTGCTTCTTCCAGAGTTCTAGGTTCATAAAATTGAATTCTATCTTTGTAGGCTTGGGGTAGCCCACTCAGAAAGCGTTGGATTCTCATTTTGTCATGTTTGATATACTTGACATACCTTAAAATTTCTAGGAACTTATTTGCATATTCTTCCATGGTTTGCTGTCCCAATTTCAGCTCATAGAATTATTTGATCGTATCATCATAATACCTGTCAGAGTGGTACTTCTTGAAATACTTCTTAAATTGTTTCCACACAATTTTTCTGTCATTAATATTCTTTACCTTCCCGAGGTGTTCCCACCAAATGGATTCTCTTCCATTCAGGTTGAAGATGGGTACTCTAGCCTTCATATTTTTTGAATAGTCTTGGTCTTGGAAATATTTCTTCATCCAAAGAAGCCAAGCTTCAGCTTCTTGTCCAGTATTTACCTCACCGTTAAAGGTAGGATTCCTTGCCTTCTTGAACTCATCACGTGATTTCTTTCTATAACACCTCTTTCTCTTTTCTCTATGATATGAAGAGCTTGAATCTGCAGTGGATCATTCAGAGTCAGATGACCCACTTTGAAGATATCTTTCTCCTTCGGGCACCGCTCTTACTACCTTCTGGTTTTTTTTGTACAAATCCCAGAGCTCATCCTCCTTTGGATGTCTGTTATGCTTTGCAACATGGAGACATTCAGCTAATTCTGCTCTTCCTGATCTTTAATCAGGCTTCTCATGGTGGCTTCAATGTCTGGCGACATCTCTTGAAATATTCTCCCATTAGACTCTGTATCAGCATTTCCAACTCAGACATTTTCCCCCGTAGCATCTTCCTCGTGCTCATAGGGATTCTGTGCATCATACATGTCGTAGTTTCTGATGGCTGAGCCAAAAAACAACTCTTTTTCAATATACACTATGACTTTGCAAAATGTGTTAACAACATCATTTGTTAGCTGCAAAGCAATTCCATAATTAAAAACCATTTACTTACTGTCACCTGGTCCATCTAAGCCCAATGCTATAACCATAAGCTCTGATACCAATTTGTAGTGCACTACAATGTTGGTATCAGAGGGTATTCTCATCTCCTTTAACTAGTCATTCTGGCCAATCCAAGCCCAATGTTCCAACTCACAGCTCTGATACCAATCTGTAACGTCCCCATACCCCATAACGTGGATAACTAAAAATTTTCTTCAACAACCCCTGTTCTTGTTAATATTTCATATGCTAGAGTAGATTCAATAGTATTCAATTCAAAATCACAGTTGCAACATATCAAGAATCACTGATAGAAACACAATTACAATATAGACACAACATTTATCTTGGGAAACCCTCAAGGGGAAGAAAACCCAGCAAAAACTTCCTTTGTATAAGATGTATAAAAGACAACCCCAAAATAGGTATTCTCCTCCTTCTGTTCTCTCTCTCTCTCTCTCGCTCTCTCTTTCTTATGTGCTACACAAGTGAGTGAGTCTGAGTTCAAATAAGAACCATAGCTCCTCTATTTATACACAATGAGTCAACTTAATTTTACACTAGAAAAGTCGGCCCCACTAAATTGTCTGGGCCAACTTCACATAGGAAGACTCAAAACAATATATTATATTATTTATTAGGGTACTGAAGACTCAACATAAGAGGAGGATGTACCTCATGACTCTATGATGACCAAATACAATAGTAACACCCTTCGAGAGGAATAATAACATCTCCCTTGGGTTACATTAGTAAAATACATTTAGAATATAATTTGAAGTTACAATATTTCAACACTCCCCCTTAATGAGAAGGTTATTATACTGAAAACATCATCACAGACTATAGGAGAACAAAGAGACAATTACAATAGTACATCGAGGTAATACATCTATACGTCATAGGAAGTTTTACACAATCAGTAACTGGAACAGTTACTCTTCATCTTCTACATCACTTGATCACTTGATCCTTTTTGCAGCAACGCTTCTATCTTTCGATCCTTCTAGTAGCACTTCGATCTTCTAGATCCTTTGCAGTAGGACTTCGATCTTCTTGATCCTTTGCAGCAACACTTCGATCTTCTCTATCCTTTGCAGCAACACTTTGATCTTCTCGATCCTTTGCAACAACACTTCAATCTTCTCGATCCTTTGCAGCAACACTTCGATCTTCTCAATCCTTTGTAGTAGCACTTTGATCCTTTTGCAACATCACTTTGATCCTTTTGATCATTTGCAGTAGTAATTCGATCTACTTTATCCTTCACCTCCATGCTACTTGTAGTACACACGATCTATTTGCGGGATGATCAATCCTGATCACTTTAGGACATAAGTCCAAGGACGATGCAATCCTCCATTAGCATGATCCATGAAATCAATCAGCCGAATTGTTTACAACTGAAAGTAGATCTCAACCGCACCCAGTGCCGGACCTATCGTCTGTGAGCACTCATCATAGACCATCTATACCACATAGGTTAGGACCACTCCCATGTGAGTGTTATACTACAGTATCTACACTTCCGTGTAGGCATATTTTTCCAAGAAAGAGTATTATCTGTAGGAAGATCTCGACCTAGGGAAGATCTCGACCACATACGCAATGTCGGCCCATCGTAGAACATCCATACCACATAGGTTAGGACCACTCCCAAGTGAGTGTTACACTATGGCATCCATGAGGACTCATCATAGAGCATCCAGACCACTAAGGTTAGGACCACTCTTAAGCGAGTGTTATTCTATGGCATCTACATATGAATGTAGGCATACTCTCCATACAAAGTATAGTCTGCAAGGCAGATCTCGAGAACATACACAATTTCAGTCCTGTCGTCTGTGATGACTCATCATAGAGCATACAGACTAATGAGGTTAGGACCACTCTTGAGCAAGGGTTTAATATACGGTATTCACAACTAAATGTGAGTACTATCCGTGCAAGATTAAAATATTGCAAGGTCATCCTTTAACTAGTAAGGACCACTCTCATGCACAAAGTGTTATACCTACCATCCTTAAGAGAGGATACTATTGTCCAGAAATAAATATTAGACCATCACCACTATCATCAATCATCGATGTCAGTCTCATCATTACTCCCCCTTTCTTGGGAAGTTTCATATTATCAACCTACTCCCCCTTTGTCCAAGGAGGGTTCATGTCACATACCCCAATTTTGTAAATAATGTTAATTGTTTTAATTTGATTTCCTAAGACATTCTGTTAAATTTAATGCTAAGTAGGAACTGATGACTCAGCAGAGTCAAAATAAGTGGAATGTAATTCTGAATATTTTATTATTAATAAATAAAAAGTGGAGACAACAGCATGGAAGAGCTGTTAATAAGAGGTTACTGGTCAAACTGGTGGAAGGAACTAGGTGGAGGGAAAAAGACAAGTGGCAGCACCCTCAAACACTTCCTAGGTTGCAGGTGGAAACTTTCCTATAATTGGGGTCATGATCCCCCAAGAAAGAGGGATCAGAGCAAGTGGCTCAATAAATGACAACTAACCCAAAAAGACCTAGGCAATCTTTTAAAAGTACCCAATGAATAGAGTTGAGGTTGCTCATATATTTTCCAGAGAAGAATCATTCAGGAAGAATGCTATTTAGGAAATTCATTGGGGAAAAAGGGAAAACAGTGGGAAAGTGTTTTGAGAGAGAATCTGTAGTAACTTGGTCTGTTACAGCTTATAAGCTGAGAGAACTTACTGATAAGTTCAGGATTTGTACTGAGTTTGAAGATTGGTATGGGATTATTGTTGCACCTAGTTCCAACCAGGGAGACCAGAGCAAGCTCGGGGGTCCTAAGGAGTCACTGTTTGAGCACTCTCCAGGAGTTGGTAGGGAGGAACGACCTCCCATTGCTGTTGTTGTCCAAGCTCAATAACAGGTTCTGCTATTTAACAGTCTTTGTTTTAAATATCTATGTACGATTGAATATTATGTTGCTGTTTATGATGAAAATACTTAGAAGGTTTAGTCATGAAAGCATTCTGAGTTTGTTCAGTAATTACAATCATTTGATAAGAAATTAAGCCCCACCTATGTTTTTCCTCATCTGGTGTGACCAGACCGTACTCTAGCACACGGGTGAAATTATAAATAAAGATAGTAGGATGCAATTATAGCATAAATTGTTAGTTTGTTTAAAAGAATGCATAATTTTATTTATCTGTCAGAGCAATAGCATTCTGTACAAGAAGTAAAGTTAGGGTTTGATTTGAATCATTTATGTTAGATTATAGAACAAGGAAAGAAGTTGTATTTTCTTTTACTAACAGAACTAGATTTAGATGGGTACACAGGTTTTCTGTATAATTTCTATTCCAAAAACCTTACTATAATGTTTGAAACTGAGAAAAGAAATTACTAGCTAAAGTATGCAGTAATAGAATGAATAGAAATGTTTTTCTTTCGACAATTATTACTTCCCAGATGTTAAATTATAGAATGTATAGAAAACAATCTGTAAATTTATCTAGTTTCTGCATTTATTTTATCTAACTAAACTCGAACGAGACCTATAGTTATCAGTCTATTCTTTTATAAAAGTTTAAATAAATATTACCATATAGATATATACGAGATAGATCATAGATAATTTGTTAAATTGTTTTACTTTATTAACATCATAACATGTAAGATAAAATAAACACCAAGAGAACTTTTACAAAGTATTAAGTACAGATGGCATAAAAAAATAAATGATAGAGTACTATTCTCTATACAATGGCAAAATAAACTAAATAAAAATAACAATCGAAGTAATAGTACTCACGAATAGTATAACATTTTTTTTATAATCAACAATATTACATCTACCTAACTTATACTTTATAGGAATAGTACTATTGTGTAATTATAAGTAATGTTCTTAACACATTAATGTAAACCCGAAATTTAAAATATAAATTCTGTACTAATTCGTAACTAACAGTTACATAAAAAATTCTTTGAAAATATGAAGACCTTCCCTTCTGGAAGGTATAACTAGAGCACAACGTTACAATTCTTGTGATAATTAAGTATAACAAAAAATAAACAATAGACAGGAAATCTAGCAGTTGATAAATTGAAAGTTTACAGAGTATAATTTAAATATATTAATTATCGAAATCTACGTAATAGAATATATATGGTCATTTGCCGAGCTTAAACAATAACGCAAGTAAAAACTATAAAAAAAAAACAATACTGTACAGTAAGTGAAAGATATTCCTTAGAGAGATAACAAAATTACTTTTATATAAATTTCGAGCTAGGGTCGAACCCTATTAACTTCAAAATGTACAGCAAAGATAAATAAAGAGTCTGAAGAATTCTCAAAGCCCTCGAATTCTTTAAGTAAACAAGAAGATAGCATAAACAACCTTCTGTTCATCATGCACAGTAACTATAATAAAAATCAACTTTTTCAGTCACGGCCGGAGCCGGAGAACCTCGCTTAATGCAAGGGTCTTATCATGCTCCGAAAACAACAAACCAAGTAACAGGTTCAGTCGAAACTGCAAGGGTTACAAGCCTCGAGGACCAACCCTCGACTGTCCCCAAGGGACCAACAAGGAGGAAAATCCCATGGTTAAACCAGGCTTACCGTTAACCAGAATCTGCAGCTACAGCCTCACACGAACCACAGAGGGAGACAAGTCGATACTTGCAAACCAGAAGAGAATGTTAATTTGTTTACAAAGGATAGAGATGTGTATTGAAATAAACTGTAATAAAAGTGATTTTTGAATAAAAAGGATGCTTACCTAGAAATTTATAGAAGCACGACCACTCATAACCAAAAGGACAACCACCAGTGCGAGAAAGAAAGAAACCCTTATTTGCAGCAAGGGAGAAAGATTTTGTTGTCACCCTAAGCAACTAACAAAGACTGAGTATAAATGAAGCTAACACAGTAAGCACACTTACACACAGGTCGTCGCTGTATATCCCAGCAGAACAAAAAGGAACCATTCCACGGTAAAACCCTACACCTAATAACTCTGAATGCCAGGCCACTGCTTTTAGTACTAGGCGAAGGAGGGAAATAGTTCCTTTGCAGTCGAAAGAATCAGAATGGAGAAGTGATGGAGTAAAACCCTAGGGAAATTTCACAACCCGATTTTGTGACAGCACTCCTCTGTCAAGCATTCAGGAGAAGCTTCGAGGAGAACATCACACTTTTAGGATGAGCTTCAAAGAAATGCAGCAAGCAAGGGGACTGTGGACCTTGAAGGCGAGGGACAAATGCAGATAGGAAGCTCAGTGGCAGAGCGGCCAGAGGGCCCGGAGGCGATGGGAGAATGCCCAACTAGGGTTCGAAGTTGCTTTTATTCTTACGACGCTTGGCCATGGTGATGCCACGTCTCCAGCTAAATTTTTGTGCATGCAATGGATACTTTCCAATGTTTTTGACGAAAAATATCCAGAGGCGATGATACAATCATTCATGCTAATTATGAAGGTTCCACTATAGAATTTGTTCCCAAGTCAACCTTCATCACGTTTAATAATAATAAAAATCATTACAAAATAAACTAATGCAAGTTTATCAACAGCGTGGAGGACTTATGTCTCAATAATTTATATTATGATATACCATCGACCACACAACGTAAACCAAGATTTATCTTTATGTTATCATAAGTGTGGTCAACTCTACGACTTATTACTTCTTAATATATCATCTTATTTTTACCTGGCGATCCTTTGATCAAAATATTATACCCTTAATACCCTTATGATATAATAAGAGAGTTCTAGAAGTTAGGTTTTTGAATGCCGCTCTAGTAGACCTTTTATGGGTAATCAAAAGCATATAATCTAGCAAGAGTAATAAATTTATGACTTAACATTTCTACAAGCTTGGGTTGTATGAAATCAAAGGTTATAGGATTTTAAGTTGGACTATAAACCTTTCCTTGGCACGGTCTTTACCATGACCCTTTCATTAATTCAAACATTATAATCACGAAATTTATAAGAGTTTAGTAAATTTTACTATAAAAAGAAAGAGGTATTGTTTATTCTCTTAATGAGAACTTACTCAAAAGAAATTATTCTTTTATTAGGTAGTTACATAAAGTTTGTAACATTGTTCTAAAAGGATTCTATGGAATGATATAAAGAAGAGTTATAGGTTCAAGTTATGACCACTACTTATTTGTTAATATTAACCCTGTTATGTTTTATGGTTAACTAGTAAAGTTTGGTAATAAAATACAACAGAAAATAATAACGTTGGTGTGGTGTAGGTATTGCTTTAATAAATGTTCTTAACCTACGAATTGTAACACAACAAAGGTTAAGCCACAAATATCTTTGACTTGAGATCCTTTAACATAAAAGTTAGATTATAAAACTATCATGATGCAAGTGTATCGTACTCAATTAAAATGAAAACATTGATTTTTAAACTCTGCCATTATTATTCTGCTTGTAAAGAAGTAATTTAGACATTTTTACACATAATAACTCTGGTAGAAATCGAGTGGTTCAGTAACCATTAAGAACTACAAATTTACAGCTAATAGAAAGAAGGACAAATGAGTGAGTTTACCTCCATAAGCCTTGGAAATTGTTTAGCATTTATTTTCTTACTGAGTTTTTACTTTTGCGATGAACTTGAAATTAAACACTTTAGAATTTTGGCAAGCAGCACCCGAACTTCTTACCTGAAGTTTGTAAGAAAAAGAAAGCTATTTGCATTAGCTCGAAAGCTAAGTAAGCCCAGATTTGCATGACAATTCCACCTTGTGGTCGCAAAGAGAAACAAATCAGTAAACTGAAAAGAATTGTTCTATCGTTAAAACATAACCAACATATAATTCAGATATTGAATTTGATAACATATAACTAATTTAATAATCAGTTTACTGTAATTTTGAAAATTATATACCTTCTTAAAAAAATTTAATTTTTTTTGAAAATTTGGGGTTTTGACATGTGGTATCAAAACACGGTTCAAACACTAGGCCTGGATGCATCCCAACTAGCTTTCCTAAGAATAATAAATTAAAATAAGATGCTAATATATGTTTTGTTTTATGTAAAGAACAAAAAATTTCTTTTTTTGAAATTAACAGGCAGGTATGGAAAAGCTGGGAGAGTATGCTCAGGAGGAGTCTCCAGACACAGAAACCAGACAATTGCCCAGAGAATCAATGTTAGAGGAGGAGACTGCCAACTCTGCAGAGCTGTTGCAGACAGTAAAGGATTTGAAGATTGAAATGGAATCAGTCAAGAAGGAGAATGAGAGAATTTTAAAGGCTCAGGAAGAGTTGAAGCAAATTTTAATGGAAAAGTTACAAATTGAAGGAAGGAGCAGAAGATCAGAATCTGAGGATGTTAGTCATCAAAGAAGATCTAAAAAGATGAAGTTGGAAAAAGATGAAAGTTGTTCATCATCTGAAGGGTTCGGTGAACGATAAAGATACCACACTACTAGTGACAGTAGTGAGGCCGAGTTGTATGACAGGAAGAAGAAGTACAGACCATATGAGGAGATTTCAGGGGAGTTTAAAAAGATAAAGCCCCCCACTTTTAATGGAGAGACTGAAAAAGGGGAAGAAGCAGAGTCCTGGTTATCCGGGATGAGGAAGTATTTTCATATATACAATTATTCAAATCAGCTGAAGGCAAGAATGGCAATCTATAATCTCTCCGAAAAAGTAGACATATGGTGGCAAGATCTGAAGAGAATCAAGGGTATCAGGGAAAAATAAGTTAATTGGAGTACCTTTAAAAGGTACTTCAAGAAGAAATTTTTGTTCGAACAATATTACGAAGAAAGAGCTAAAATTTTTTACGAATTGAAGTTAGGTTCAATGACTATGAAGGATTTGAACAGTAAATTCTTAAGCTTGCTTAGGTATGTACCTTACTTAGTAGACGAGAAGCCTAAAGTACAACGCTTTCTCAGCTGTCTACCATATCACATTAAGGACAAAATTGAGTATGATAACCCGAAAACCCTGGAGGAAGCCACGCGGAAGGATAATTTCTGTTTTGAGCAGAACAAGAAGAAAGAAGGTTTAGCCAACTGGAAGGCTAAGAAGAACAACAATCAGCCCGAGTTTAAGAAGAAGGAATTTGTACCTCAGAATAATTTCAAGAATAATAAGAATAGAAATTATTCTAACAATAAGAATTTCCAAGGAAATAGAAATGGTACTTCCAATAATTCGAATAAATTTAAGGGCAAGGAAGCTGCAAACAACCATGGAAATTTTACCAAGATTTTTGAACGTAAGGAACCTGTTAAGTGCTGGGAATGTAATGGCCCGCACTATGCCTCGGTCTGCCCAAACCAGAAAAAGTCAGTCAGCAATATCCATAATGTGCAGGAGGAAATGATCGTCGGAGAACTAGCGAGGACTATGCCCAGAATAAATGCAGCTTTGGAGAACCGCCAAGCTGACTATCAGACTTCCATGGTGGAAGTGAAAGGTACAATTAACCAAACCCCTGTAACCATTTTAATTGATCCAGGAGCTAGTCTTAGTTACATTGCACCTCAAATAGTGGAAAAATGTAATTTGTCTGTCGATAAGTTTGATAATTCCTGGTTAGTTCAATTAGCCACTGGGGCAAAAAGAAAAGTAACCTCTTATGTGAAAGAATGTGCTTTACTTATGGATGAATTTAAACTACAGTTAAGCTTAATGTTTTTCCACTTGGCTCGTATGATTTACTGATTGGCATGGATTGGTTAGAGCAGCATAAGGTAGTTTTAAACTGTTATGATAAAACCTTTACGTGCGTAAATAGTAATGAACAACCAGTAAAAGTTAAGGGTATTCCTAGAAAAACTGTAATCAGACAGATTTCTGCTTTACAACTTAAAAGAGCTGTTAGAAAAAGGTGTAAAGCCTATGCTGTAACTATTACAGATGAGGCAAGTAAATCTGAAACAGATAAGTTAAAAATAGAGGATATTCCTGTTTTAAACGAATTTATTGACGTATTCCCAGAAGAAATTCCAGGATTACCTCCTAGGAGGGAACTGGATTTCACTATTGAGCTGCTGCCAGGTGCAGTACCTAGCTCGAAAGCCCCATATCGAATGAATATTTTAGAACTTAATGAGCTAAAATCACAGTTAAAAGAGTTAATAGATAAGAAGTACATTCGACCCAGTGTGTCTCCTTGGGGAGCACCGATCATCTTTGTCAAAAAGAAAGACGGAACTATGTGACTATGCATAGATTACCGTCAAGTAAACAAGATGACTATTAAAAACAGATATCCGTTGCCCCGCATAGATGATCTGTTTGATCAGCTACGTGGAGCCACGGTGTTCTCAAAGATAGACCCGAGGTCAGGATATCATCAGGTAAGAATTAAGGATGAAGATATCTTCAAGACAGCCTTTAGAACAAGGTATGGACACTACGAGTTTGTCGTAATTCCATTTGGGCTTACCAACGCCCCAGTTGTCTTTATGTTCTTAATGAATAATATGATGCATAAATACTTAGATAAATTTGTTGTCATTTTTATCGACGACATATTAATTTACTCTAAAACGAAAGAAGAACATAAAAAACACCTAAAGATAGTTTTACAAGAGTGGCGGGAACAACAATTCTTTGCGAAGTGTAGTAAGTGTGACTTCTTTAAGGATGAAATCCAGTACTTAGGTCACGTAGTGACTAAGGAAGGGATTTCAGTCGATCCTGAAAAGATACGGGAAATCGAAGATTGGCCGGTCCCAAAATACGTAACAGATGTTAGGTCATTCATGGGAATTACCAGTTATTACCGGAGATTCATTGAAGGCTTTTCAAAAATAGAAAATCCGATCACTTCCTTGCAAAAGAAAGACAAGAAATTTGATTGGAACTTAAAATGTGAAGAAAGTTTTAAGAAATTAAAAACCTTATTAACAAGTGCGCCTATTCTAAGAATAGCAGATCCTAATAAGGATTTCATGGTATGCACAGATGCCTATAATGACGGCTTAGGTGGTGTTCTAACTCAAGAAGGACATGTCATTGCCTATGAGTCCAGGAAGTTAAAAATCCTCGAAAATAATTACGCAACTTATGATCTAGAGCTTGTGGCTGTTATACATGCCTTAAAAATGTGGCGACATCATTTAATAGGCATAAAATTTATTCTAATGACTGATAATAAAGGACTGAAATATCTTTTAGATTAGCCTAACTTAAATGCAAGACAAGCAAGGTGGTTAGCCTTCTTGAGTGAATATGATTTTGAAATCCAACACATAAAGGGTAAAGAAAATAAGGTGGCTGATGCTTTAAGCAGAAACGCCAAGCTGAACTTTACAGCAGCAATCAACACTTATGCTTCTGATTTAAATGAACAGCTTACAGAAGGGGTAAAACAGGATGAAATTTATCAGAAATTACAAGTTACAGCTAAAGAGAAACCTACAGAAATCTTAGTAAAAGGTTATAGTCTAAATGAAGACGGATTTTTATTATTTAAGGATAAACTGTATGTGCCTAATGTGCCTAAGGTTAAGTTGTTGATTCTAGACGAAGTCCACAAAACACCTTACTCAGGACATCCAGGTTACCAAAAGACTGTAACCATGCTAAGAAAAGAATATTTCTGGCCTAATATGAAATCTGAAGTAGCTGAATACATTGCTAGATGTTTGGACTGTCAACAAGTGAAAACCGAACACCAACATCCAGTCGTTTTACTGCAACCTTTACCTATTCCTAGTTGGAAATGGGAGGTGATTAGCTTAGATTTTATTACTGGATTGCCCAGAAATCAGAATCAAAATGACTCTATTATGGTGGTAGTTGACAAGTTGAGCAAGGAAGCACATTTTATTCCTATCAAAACTACTTACAAGGCTACCAATATAGCTCATATATTCTTAAAGCAGATTTTTCAGTTGCATGGAGTACCGAAAGTTATAATTTCAGACAGGGATCCTAAATTCACAGGGAATTTTTGGAAGCCCTTGTTTAAGGGATTAAATACAACACTGAATTTCAGCACCTCCTTCCATCCTCAAACAGATGGACAGACTGAAAGAGTGAATCAGGTACTGGAGGATTTGTTAAGGATGTATGTTAAAGATCAGCCAGGTAAGTGGGAAGACTACTTGCATCTAGCAGAGTTTGCATATAATAATAACTATCAGTCATCAGCTAAGTTTAGTCCATTTGAAATTCTGTATGGATGTAAATGAAACACTCCTATCTCCTGGAATAATCCAGTAGATAGATTGGTGTTAGGACTAGAATTATTGAAAGAAATGGAAGAGATTGTGAAGCGAGTGCAGGAAAATTTGAAGGTGGCACAGGATCGGCAAAAGAGCCAAGAATATTTGAAAAGAACTCCCAAGGAGTTCCAGGTAGGTGAGCATGTATTTATAAAGTTAAGGCCAAAGAAAATCTCTATAAGACTGGGGAGTTGTGCAAAGCTAGCACCACGTTATTGTGGTCCATTTGAAATTTTATCTAGAATTGGTCAAGTTGCATACCAGCTAGCATTACCATCTAACTTGAAAGTACATAATGTTTTTCATATCTCTGTTTTGAAAAAGTATGTTCATGATGCGACTCATGTAATTGATTGGAATGTTGTACAGGTGGAACCAGAAGGAGAAATTTTGGTGGAACCGGACTGTATCCTCGGGAGGAGGGAAATTACTCTGCGGAACCGCACCATTGGACAGGTGAAGGTGCAATGGAAGCACCTTAGTCCTGAAGAGGCTACCTGGGAACTGGAAAGTGAGATGTGGGAGGCATACCTGAATCTGTTCCAGGAAGTTGCAGAGGATGAAGAATAAGTAACATCGAGGACGATGTTACATTTTAAGGGGGTGTGTATGTCACATACCCCAATTTTGTAAATAATGTTAATTGTTTTAATTTGATTTCCTAAGACATTATGTTAAATTTAATGCTAAGTAGGAACTGATGACTCAGCAGAGTCAAAAGAAGTGGAATGTAATTTTGAATATTTTATTATTAATAAATAAAAAGTGGAGACAACAGCATGGGAGAGCTGTTAATAAGAGGTTACTGGTCAAACTGGTGGAAGGAACAAGGTGGAGGGAAAAAGACAAGTGGCAGCATCCTCAAACACTTCCTAGGTTGCAGGTGGGAACTTTCCTATAATTGGGGTCATGATCCCCCAAGAAAGAGGGATCAGAGAAGGTGGCTCAATAAATGACAACTAACCCAAAAAGACCTAGGCAATGTTTTAAAAGTACCCAATGAATAGAGCTGAGGTTGCTCAGATATTTTCCAGAGAAGAATCATTCAGGAGGAATGCTATTCAGGAAATTCATTGGGGAAAAAGGGAAAACAGTGGGAAAGTGTTTTGAGAGAGAATCTGCAGTAACTTGGTCTGTTACAGCTTATAAGTTGAGAGAACTTACTGATAAGTTCAGGATTTGTACTGAGTTTGAAGACTGGTACGGAATTATTGCTGCACCTAGATCCATCCAGGGAGACCAGAGCAAGCTCAGGGGTCCTGAGGAGTCACTGTTTGAGCGCTCTCCAGAAGTTGGTAGGGAGGAATGGCCTCCCATTGCTGTTGTTGTCCAAGCTCAATAACAGGTTCTGCTATTTAACAGTCTTTGTTTTAAATATCTGTGTACGATTGAATATTATGTTGCTGTTTATGATGAAAAGACTTAGAAGGTTTAGTCATGAAAGCGTTTTGAGTTTGTTCAGTAATTAGAATCATTTGATGAGAAATTAAACCCCACCTGCGTTTTTCCTCATCTGGTGTGACCAGACCGTACTCCAACACAGGGGTGAAATTATAAATAAAGATAGTAGGATGCAATTATAGCATAAATTGTTAGTTTGTTTAAAAGAATGCATAATTTTATTTATCTGTCAGAGCAATAGCATTCTGTACAAGAAGTAAAGTTAGGGTTTGATTTGAATCATTTATGTTAGATTATAGAACAAGGAAAGAAGCTGTATTTTCTTTTACTAACAAAACTAGATTTAGATGGGTACACAGGTTTTCTGTATAATTTCTATTCCAGAAACCTTACTATAATGTTTGAAACTGAGAAAAGAAATTACTAGCTAAAGTATGAAGTAATAGAATGAATAGAAATGTTTTTCTTTCGACAGTTATTACTTCCTAGATGTTAAATTATAGAATGTATAGAAAACAATCTGTAAATTTATCTAGTTTCTGCATTTATTTTATCTAATTGAACTCGAACGAGACCTATAGTTATCAGTCTATTCTTTTATAAAAGTTTAAATAAATATTACCATATAGATATATACGAGATAGATCATAGATAGTCTGTTAAATTGTTTTACTTTATTAACATCATAACATGTAACATAAAATAAACACCAAGAGAACTTTTACAAAGTATTAAGTACATATGGCATAAAAAAATAAATGATAGAGTACTATTCTCTATACAATGACAAAATAAACTAAATAAAAATAACAATAGAAGTAACAGTACTCACAGATAATATAACATTTTTTTTATAATCAACAATATTACATCTACCTAACTTATACTTTATAGGAATAGTACTATTGTGTAATTATAAGTAATGTCCTTAACACATTAATGTAAACCCAAAATTTAAAATATAAATTCTGTACTCATTCGTAACTAACAGTTACATAAAAACTTCTTTGAAAATATGAATACCTTTCCTTCTGGAAGGTATAACTAGAGCACAACATTACAATTCTTGTAATCCTTAAGTATAACAATAAATAAACAATAGACAGGAAATCTAACAGTTGATAAATTGAAAGTTTACAGAGTATAATTTAAATATATTAATTATTGAAATCTACGTAACAGAATAGATATGGTCATTTGCCGAGCTTAAACAATAACTCAAGTAAAATATAAAAAAAAACAATACTGTATAGTAAGTGAAAGATATTCCTTAGAAAGATAACAAAACTACTTTTATATAAATTTCGAGCTAGGGTCGAACCCTATTAACATCGAAATGTACAACAAATATAAATAAAGAGTCTGAAGACTTCTCAAAGCCCTCGTCTTCTTTAAGTAAACAAGAAGATAGCATAAACAACCTTCTGTTCATCGTGCATAGTAACTATAATAAAAATTGACTTTTTCAGTCACGGCCGGAGCCGAAGAACCTCGCTTAATGCAAGGGTCTTATCATGCTCCAAAAACAACAAACCAAATAACAGGTTCAGTCGAAACTGCAAGGGTTACAGGCCTCGAGGACCAACCCTCGACCGTCCCCAAGGGACCAACAAGGAGGAAAATCCCATGGTTAAACCAGGCTTACCGTTAACCATCATCTGCAACCGTAGCCTCACATGAACCACAGAGGGAGACAAGTCGATACCTGCAAACCAGAAGAACAAGAATGTTAATTTGTTTACAAAGGATAGAGATGTGTATTAAAATAAACTGTAATAAAAGTGATTTTTGAACAAAAAGGATGCTTACCTAGAAATTTATAGAAGCACGACCACTCATAACCAAAAGGACAACCACCAGTGCGAGAAAGAAAGAAACCCTTATCTGCAGCAAGGGAGAAAGAGTTTGTTGTCACCCTAAGCAACTAACAAAGACTGAGTATAAATGAAGCTAAGACAGTAAGCACATTTACACACGGGTCGTCACTGTATATCCCAGTAGAACAAAAAGGAACCATTCCACGGTAAAACCCTACGCCTAATAACTCTAAATGCTAGGCCACTACTTTCAGTACTAGGCCAAGGAGGGAAATAGTTCCTTTGCAGTTGAAAGACTCAGAATGGAGTAGTGACGGAGTAAAACCCTAGGGAAATTTCACAACCTGATTTTGTGACAGCACTCCTGTGTCAAGCATTCAGGAGAAGCTTCGAGGAGAACAACACGCTTTTAGGATGAGCTTCGAAGAAATGCAGCAAGCAAGGGGACTGTGGACCTTGAAGGCGAGGGACAAATGCAGATAGGAAGCTCAGTGGCAAAGTGGCCAGAGGGCCCGAAGGCGACGGGAGAATTCCCATCTAGGGTTCGAAGTTGCTTTTATTCTTATGACGCTTGGCCATGGTGATGCCACGTCTCCAGTTAAATTTTTGTGCATGCAATGGATACTTTCCAATGTTTTTGACGAAAAATATCCAGAGGCGACGATACAATCATTCATGCTGATTACGAAGGTTCCACTATAGAATTTGTTCCCAAGTCAACCTTCTTCACGTTTAATAATAATAAAAATCATTACAAAATAAACTAATGCAAGTTTATCAATAGCGTGGAGGACTTATGTCTCAATAATTTATATTATGATATACCATCGATCACACAACGTAAACCAAGATTTATCTTTATGTTATCATAAGTGTGGTCAACTCTACGAATTATTACTTCTTAATATATCATCTTATTTTTACTTGGCGATCCTTTGATCAAAAGATTATATCCTTAATACCCTTATGATATAACAAGAGAGTTCTAGAAGTTAGGTTTTTGAATGCCACTCTAGTAGACCTTTTATGGGTAATCAAAAGCATATAATCTAGCAAGAGTAATAAATTTATGACTTAACATTTCTACAAGCTTGGGTTGTATGAAATCAAAGGTTATAGGATTTTAAGTTGGACTATAAACCTTTCCTGGGCACGGTCTTTACCATGACCCTTTCATTAATTCAAACATTATAATCACGAAATTTATAAGAGTTTAGTAAATTTTACTATAAAAAGAAAGAGGTGTTGTTTATTCTCTTAATGAGAACTTACTCAAAAGAAATTATTCTTTTATTAGGTAGTTACATAAAGTTTGTAACATTGTTCTAAAAGGATTCTATGGAATGATATAAAGAAGAGTTATAGGTTCAAGTTATGACCACTACTTATTTGTTAATATTAACCCTGTTATGTTTTATGGTTAACTAGTAAAGTTTGGTAATAAAATACAACTGAAAATAATAACGTTGGTGTGGTGTAGGTATTGCTTTAATAAATGTTCTTAACCTATGAATTGTAACACAACAAAGGTTAAGCCACAAATCTCTTTGACTTGAGATCCTTTAACATAAAAGTTGGATTATAAAACTACCATGATGCAAGTGTATCGTACTCAATTAAAATGAAAACATTGATTTTTAAACTCTGCCATTATTATTCTGCTTGTAAAGAAGTAATTTAGACATTTTTACACATAATGACTTTGGTAGAAATCGAGTAGTTCAGTAACCATTAAGAACTACAAATTTAAAGCTAATAGAAAGAAGGACAGATGAGTGAGTTTACCTCCATAAGCCTTGGAAATTTTTTAGCATTTATTTTCTTATTGAGTTTTTACTTTTGCGATGAACTTGAAATTAAACACTTTAGAATTTTGGCAAGTAGCACCCGAACTTCTTACCTGAAGTCTGTAAGAACAAGAAAGCTATCTGCATTAGCTCGAAAGCTAAGTAAGCCCATATTTGCATGACAATTCCACCTTGTGGTCGCAAAGAGAAACAAATCAGTAAACTGAAAAGAATTGTTCTATCGTTAAAACATAACCAGCAGATAATTCAGATAATGAATTTGATAACATATAACTAATTTAATAATCAGTTTACTGTAATTTTGAAAATTATATACCTTTTTAAAAAATTTTAAATTTTTTTGAAGATTTGGGGTTTTGACAGTTCATGTCTTCGACCCGATCTTCCTTTTCAAAGAAGGTCCATTCCTTCATCATTTGTAGTCCCATCACTTTTCCTCCTTGCTAGGAAAGTCCTTTCGAACTACACCAATCTTGTCACATAAGTATTCAAACTTCACTCGAGATAAAGGCTTGGTCAGTACATCAACAACTTGCTCATCGGTACTCACATAATAGAGCTTGATGGCTCCATTTTGTACCATATCCCTTATATAAAAATATAGTATTTCTATATGCTTCGATTTGTCATGGAACACTAGATTTTCTGTCATCTTTATACAACTTTGAATTGTCACAAAACATTACTGTGGTTTCCACCTCCATGTCAAATATTCCTGACATCAACTTCTGAAGCCATATCGCTTCACAACAAGTGGAGCGAGCTGCAATGTACTTTGCTTCAGCCATACTAAGAGAAACATTGGACTGTTTCTAACTAAACCATGAGATCATGGAGGATTCCAGACAATAACATCCACCTGAGGTGCTCTTTCTGTCTATGA
Organism: Pseudotsuga menziesii; assembly: GCA_001517045.1. Lineage (NCBI taxonomy): Eukaryota > Viridiplantae > Streptophyta > Pinopsida > Pinales > Pinaceae > Pseudotsuga > Pseudotsuga menziesii. The sequence goes on from LPNX010867753.1 coordinate 756,859, forward strand.
CATTTCCCGCCCAATATGAATCTGTATACCTATACAAATTGTAGTCATGATCTCTCCCATAGTATAGTCCCAGATCAATTGTACCTTTTAGGTACCTCATCACATGCTTTGCAGCTATCAAGTGAACCCGTCTAGGTTTAACTAGATACTGACTCAAGGTTTTCGCAACGTTACAAAGCATATATATGGCCTTGTGTTCATCAGATACATTAAAGACCAAATAATCTGTCTATAGTGAGTCATGTCCACTAGCTCAAATGTCTCATCAGATAACAACTTTAAGTTCGTGTCCGTGGGTGTGGACATGGATTTACAATCCAACATATCAAATATTTTCAAGATTTCTACTGTATACTTTCCCTGATTCAAAAATATTCCTTCTGGGCTCTGCCACACTTCTAGACCTAGGAAATAATGCATCAATCCAAGATATTTCATCTTGAATTCTTCAGCTGGCTTCTTCTTGCAATCCTTGATCTGTTTCTCATTTCCAGTTAGAAATAGATCATCCACATACAACAATAGTATGACTGGTTCATCATCCATAATCTTCATATAAATATTAGCATCAAATTAACTCTTGGTAAATCCCATGCTTGTCAAGAAGCTATCTATTTTTCCATACCAAGCTCTAGGAGCTTGCTTCAGTCCATACAAATCCTTTTTCAACTTGCATATATGAGTCGCTCTGTCTTCAAATTCGAATCCTTGTGGCTATTCTATGTAAACCTCTTCCTCAATCACACCATTAAGGAAGACTGTCTTTACATCCATTTGGTGTAAGTCCCATTTTATCATGGAAGGAAGTGCCATGATAGTTCTGATGGAAGTGTACGTTTCTACTGGAGCAAATTTTTCTTCATAATCGATCCCCTCTTTCTGAGAGAATCCTCTAGCCACAAATATTTCTTTGTACTTTTCAATACTTCCATGTGCAACATGTTTTATCTTGTAGATCCATTTCGAATATACCACACTCTTGTTTTCTGGTTTGGGAACAATATCCCAAACAACATTCTTCTTGATCAACTGGTATTCTTCCATCATTGCTTCAACCCATTCTTTATTCTGTGCAGCTTCCTCATAGTTTGTGGGTTCTTGATCTACAAGGTCACACATCAAAGCTACATAACTGGAATATGGCTTTGATATTTTGTTGGTTCTTGTGGAGCCTTGTGGTGCTCCATATATTTCTGCTTCTTGTATGATTTGTCTTACCCAAGCAGGTTTTATCTTTCGAGAGATATCCATAGTAGGGGGCTCCTAAGGCTCTAGCATGTCATGATCTTCTAATGCTACTATTTCAGTAGTTGGTTCAACTTCTGTCCTTCTAGGAGGTACATATTCTTCATGTACTTTTTCAAGTTGACATCTTCTATATTTCTTAAGAGCTGCCTCTTCATCGAATGTTACATCCCTACTAATATTGATATGATGGAATCCTGAAATGTATATCCTGAAGGATTTGGAGTCTTCAAATATCCTACAAATATTCCCTTCTGACCAGAAGGATCCAATTTGGTTCTCTTCTCTTTTGAAATATGTACATATACTGGAAAACAAAATTTCTTGAGATGGATTACTTCAGGTTTCTTACTGGTATACATTTCTTCAGGAGTATTGAATCTAAGAGCACTGTGAAATAATATATTTTGCACATATACAACTATTCTTGCAGCTTCAGCCCATAGGTGCATAGGGAGTCCTTGGTCATGAATCATGGTCTTCACTGCTTCCATGATAATTTTATTCTTTCTTTCTGCAACACCATTTTGTTGGGGATTATAGGGAGTGGTTAGTTCCTTCTTGATTCCTTCCTCCTTACATAATGCTTCAAATTCCTTTGAAGTGTATTCTCCACCATTATCTGATCTTAGTGTATTGATTCTCCTTTCTAACCGGTTCTCTATCAAGGGTTTGAATTCCTTGAATTTCCCGAACACTTCACTTTTATTATTCAAAAAGTATATCCAAGTTTTTCTTGAATAATCATCAATAAATGTGACATATTACTCATATCCACTCGAGGATATGGAGGGAATAGGACCACATACATCAGAATGGATTAATTATAATGTACCTTTAGTCTTTGTGTCACTTTTCAGAAAGGGAGTCTTGATGTTCTTTCCCTGTGCACATCCCTTGTAGGTTCCCTATTGTTTGATCTTCAGATCTGGTAACCCTGTTACCACCTTTCTCACATAGGGAAATGTTTTGTAGTTGATGTGAGCAAGTCTCCTATGTCACTTGAGTTGGTAGTCTCATGGATAAGGGATGTCTATGGATGTCCTTTGGGCTTGTACAATCCTCCTCCTTGTTCTCCAATGTCTACAACATCTTCAAGTGTCTTCCCTTTGGACCACATAAGTACTTGTCCATCTATCATAGAAAATCTATATCCTTTCTTATCTAGAGCTGAGATGGAGAGTAGATTCTTTTTCAAACCTGGTACATACAGTACTTCCTTCATCTTCATGGAGGTCCCAGAGTCAAGCTTGTAGCATGATTCACCAATACCTTTGATGGGATATTGATAGTCATCTCCCAATGATACCTTCTGGGGAGAGTTCTTCTCTTCAAGTTTTGATAGAGTTGTCTTCTTTCCTGTCATGTGCTTGGATGCACCACTATCAATAAGCCATGTATCTTCTCCAGGTGTTACAAACCCAGAGAGTGCATATAATAATGCATATTCTTCTACATCTTCACCTCTAGTTCTCTTTCGAGGTCTTTCTTCATCCTCATCTTCAGCTAGATGAGCATGATGCCTTTTGTTGTTGTTTTCCTTTGATGATGGACATTCTCTAGCAAGATGTCCTATCTTATGACAGTTGTAGCATTGATACTTTGAGTAATCCTTCTTCTTCTTCTTCTGGAATTTATTCTTTGAATGCTTATGATTACTCCTATTGAAGTTTGATTGATTTATTCCTTTAGTATGGGTAGCTAGAGCCTGATCATCTTCTCTGAGAAGAGATTCTCTATTGGCTACTCTAGATTCTTCTTGTATGCAATCTTCCCATACTATGTCAAACTTCATACTTTCTTTTATGGCACACTGATTTTGGATGAATGAGTCCCAAGTTCTAGTGAGGCCATTGAGAGCAATCATAACCAATTCATCCTCATCAAGGGTATCTCATACATCACTTAGCTTCTCTTTGATCTGGGAGACCCTCTTGAAGTAATCTTGAATAGATTCTCCTCTTCTCATCTTGGTGCCCTTCAATTGAGCTCTCAAATTCATATTTCTGTTGATGTTCTTTCCTTCATACATTCTGGAAAGTGCATCATACATTTTCTTAGGTTTCTTCTTAGATGACACCTGAGGTATCAAGTGATCCTTAATGGAATCAACAATGATCCTCATTGCGTTGATTAGGTCTTGTTCATGCTTATCCTTAGCTTCAGAATATTTAGGTTATGAAATCTCACCCTTGAAGTACTTCTCAAGACCATTCTCTTTGAGAATGAGGCCAATCCTATACTTCCAATCCAGGAATTTTTCTAGGCCTTCCAATTTGTCCTCAAGCTTAGTGCTTGGGGCCATCGTGTCCAGTAAGTCACTCAAAAATGAAATTGATCAAAACAAGAGATTGACCTTACTAGTAGATGCACTTGGGGGAGGTGAGTTAGTTGATCCAACTGCTTTCTGGAGACCCTTAATCTTCAGTATTCAATTCCTACTTGTGAGGTTGCATCACTGCAAAATTTCTGGTTTTGTTTCACTATAGTTTTATGGTTCACTACCAAACTAGGGTTTGGATTTCCCAGAGATTTAACCATCCAAAAAATTCGATCTAGGGATCAATAGATGCGCTCTAGGAGGGAACAACTCTGTATGCAAGCATATATTCAAAACTCCAACTTTTGCAGAAACCCTAATTTCTTTCGGAGAGGGAGGATGGGGAATTTCACTTTGTGAATGTTGCTCTAATCAGTTTAGCTCTGATACCATGTTAATATTTCATATGCTATACTATATTCAATAGTATTCAATTCAAAATCACAACAGCAGCATATCAAGAATCACTGATATAAACACAATCACAAGATAGACACAACATTTATCCTCGGAAACCCTCAAGGGGAAGAAAACCCAGCAAAAAATTCCTCTGCATAAGATGTATAAAAGACAACCATAAAACAAGTTTTCTCCTCCTTATGTTCTCTCTCTCTCTCTCTCTCTCCTATGCATTACACAAGGGTGTGAGTCTGTGTTCAAATAAGAACCACAACTGCTCTATTTATACACAATGAGTCAACTGAATTTTACACTAGATAAGTCGGCCCCACTAAACTGTCTGGGCCGACTACACCTAGGAAGACTCAAAATGTTATATTATATTATTTATTAGGGTACTAAACTCCTAACACAAGAGGAGGCTTTACCTCATGACTCTATGATGACCAAATATAATAGTAACACCTCGCCAGAGGAATGATAGCATCTCCCTTGGGTTACATCAGTAAAATACATTTAGAATAGCCTTTGAAGTTAGAATATTTCAACAGTTATCCTCTTTAAACATAGGGCATGGATGTTAACACACTCTTCCATATTCATTCTCAGGCTTAGAAAGCACTATAACAACCATTTTCGTACGTTGCCCTATGCCTTCCAGATTTCCCCCTTTCGACCTTCCGACCTCGGAACTCAGAAGTCAGACACTCAAGGGCTTGATGAAGTGAATTTTAAACCTTCTGCCTTCCTCCTTCCTCACTTCCGCTCTCCGCTTTCCACCCTCGAAAATCAGAAATTGAAACATAAAAAATTGGCGTAAATACTTAACGGTTCTTTCGCCTTCCACATTTCCACTTTTCTCCTTCCGCTCGGAACTTGAAAATCAGACTTTAACATTCGACGGATCGTTCAACCAATCTTCTACCTTCCACATTCCATCCTTCCACCTCTTGCCTTCGGAACTCGAAATTCAAAAAACTATCAATGATGAAACCTTTATCCCGGGTTTTGCCTTCCGCATTTCTCCCTGTCGCCCTTCGGTACAGAGCTTGGGAATAAAAAAAAATAACTTTTGACCTTATCCCTTTCTACACTTCCGACTTCCGCTTTTCGACCTTGGACTTCGGAAATATTAAGCTAACTTTTTCCTCAGAACTTTTCCGCTTCCACCCTCTGCCTTCCACAGGTGAATCTCGGCGTGCGGAAACACAACATTTTTTCCCTGTTTAATTGCTCCTTTCTGGTTTCCGCCTTCCGCCTTCCTTAGGAAGATTCTAATGGGTGGAAACACTAAGGAAAAGGTAATCTTACGATTTTACCAGAATTTCGACCTTCATGGACTTAGGAAAAAGTGCATTGAAACATACAAGGAAATTATATATGCAAATGCACGAAATATAACAAAAGTAAACTTCTACTTAACCATCAATAAGAATTCAACAGAAACATAACAATTCATAAGCAAATACATTGAAAAAACAACATAACAATTCATAAGCAAATACATTGAAAAAACAACATAACATAGAATACTTATCTTGGATGATCAAGCTGCCCCACAACTAACTATGTCACTGCAACGTTCCACCCAACCATAGTCTAGTTTGTTCATTAATCTCTCAACACCACTGCCACCCCCGAGTTGGGCATTATTTCCACAAGGAACTAGGGAACTGCGAACTCACACATAGCTATATCAAAACACACATTCAAGCCAACATATGGGTTCACATGCTACACGGAAAAGTCATCTCATAGTTGGGTTTATGAGATTGTACAGCCAAGTGAACACCAAGTTGGGTTTATCAAGATGAAGGCTTCTAATCGAACACTGCTAGGATCATCAGGCTTACTCAGTCAAGTTAGAATACACTTGGGTTTATGAGCTGTCCCTAGTCAAGCCAACATTTATAACGAGGACTAGCCAAGACAACATACGGGTTTATCAGGAATTCAACCAAGCCATCATTCACAGTTGGGTTTCACAGGATTCCCAGCCAAGGATTACAAACCTGGCCCAAATAACAACAAGACAAAGCCAAGCCAATAGATGGGTTTCACGGGATACTCGGCCAGGTCATCTCATTGTTGGGTTTCAAAGGCTATCATAACCAAGCTAGCTAGTTGGGTTTATCAGGTTGCTAAGGAAGTGGACAGGAATAAATTCCAATCTAGTGATCCCATCCACAAAGCTAAGGACACCCTAACAAGATCTATCTAGCATGGCATCAACGTTTCCTACACACTCAACACAAGGAAGTGTCCCCTTCTCTGCTCCACAGTCCCTCGGGATACACCTTCCCTTCTAGTGCTATTTAGGATGTGCAGAGCAGATTCACAAGCCACTATTATCTTATTATGAGGTTCCACACTAGGTTTATCAAGCACATTCTATGTCTCTTCCACTCCTAAGTCTTGCATACAGTTCCGACCTAAACTAGGGTGCACAACACAACAAGCCATGGGGAAAAACACAACCACATAGGCTTCACTCTGTAACACAGAGAAAATAGGGTTTACTTGCATAACACAATGTCACTCGGACAGGAACTGTGAATAAACACTTTCGTGACTTAGGGTGGTCGAATCACCACACTACGTGTTTCCATAGTAATCGAGAAACTGCTAAGGACCACACTCTCATAAAATCGAGAGATCTCCACTGCCCATTCACTAAGCAAAACAAAACGGAATGGTTCTTCCGCGACTCAGGGTAGTCAAACAACAACAACGCCTGCATGAATGAATGCTCTACATGAATGATAGCATGCACTTCCCCAAATGAACAATAGTGAATGAACAATGAGTAATGACTATCCCGAACCCCTTGGGAACAAGAAAAAATTCTGCGTGTCTGGGAGAAAATATGGATTGGGAACACATCATGTGGTTGCTTGCTACAGAAGCAAGAATGCAACCTCCCAGACTGCAGACTTGCAGGTTTTCTCAGATACACAATCAGACTGCCATGCCTTTCTCTTCCCAAGGAATTAACTGTCTCAACCAACTTCTGGAAGAAATTAATTATTGAGGACAGAGGACAAAAGGTTAGATGAGGGTACATGGTTTCCCCATTGACACCTCGTCACACCCTATTGGATCAGGGGGTTTGACTAACTCCCCACCCTATCCCTTGTGGAATCATGCTCCCATCTCTTTCACATTGTAGTCCCATAGCTAGTCGTGGTATTTTATTAAATTGTGTAATTACATGATATAACAAACGCTCTATGCTTGAATTAGCACCAAAATCATAGGTGTCAACATTGATAACCTATCCACAAAAAATCAATCAATGGTAGTGCCTTGGACTTGAGCTCCTTGCCACGATTCCATAAAATATTTACATCATGTACAATCAAAATACCACGGGGTCAAAACCGGGGTATTACAAGTAATTTCAGAGTTGAAATATTCAAATTATAATATGGTTTTGTAATGCACAAAGACAAAATTGAATAACAGGGTTTGTGCACACTACATCATTCAAATAATATTCTTAAACCAATAATTAATTATTGACCTCAAACGAATTGATCTTCATACATATGTGTTAGAGCTAATTGAAATTATGAGAAGGGAACTTTGCTTCATTTCATGATATGACTTTGATAGTTAGTATTCTTTTGAATGTAATCCTGTGGGGTTTCGCTTCAAGCTTTGAATGATTGAGTTTATTTTTTAGAGGAGATTAAAGGATATTGTATTGATTTGCTCAAGATGGGATGTTCAAGTGATTTATAGATTTGTTATTTCGTTTGATTTCAATTTACGTGAAAGTGTGATTAAGAGATAGTACTCCGCTTTTATATGCAGATTGATTGATTGCTCTATTTTTTTATACTCCGTGTGAACTCAATATCATAGACTAGATTTTTAATGTGAGTGTTTATATTTTATTTACATATATGTAGTTTATCTTTGGACTATTTTAGCACTTAGTTAGATTTGTTTTTAGTTAATGTACTTAGATTTTTTCATTTTCTGTTTTGTTCCTGCACTTAATTTTCAATTTTGTTTTATTCTTGTACCCACAGTTTGAGTTTAGATTTATGCTCATCTTCATGCACCTAGATTTCTTAGTTTAATTAGTTTCATGTAGGTTAGATTTTGTTTCATGTATTTGAGTTTAAGTTCATTATATTTCCAGTAACTTAGTGTAGATTCATCTCGAGAATAAATGGTTTTGTTGTTGTTTGATATTAAGTGAAGTTTTTTTTTGTATTTGAGGAGAGTTTGTTCTTTTTTTGAGATTTTGGACTGTCATATTACGCAGGATTAATTTGTAGTGATTTGGTTTTCATTTTTATTTCTTAAGTAGTTTTAATCACAAAAGGAAGATCGATGTCTAACTCATGAGATATGACCTTATAGTAATGGGTATCAACCTAAGGTGTTAGATTATTTCCATTTAATTGAGTTTTGTTTATTTCATTTATTGCATTGAAGTGTGTTTGTCAACATTTATATTAGTCAATTAGATTAATCTAGTTTAGGCTCTAGTCCTGCACATACTGTGCGTGCACCTTTAAATCTACAATTCTCTGGATGGAAATTTAATATTGGTAATTAATTGACATATAATTTCACCAACATTTTGGCGCCGTTGGCGGGGAGGTGCTAAAGAGATCAGAGCATAGTTTCTTTCACAAGTTTTATGTTCTATGTTACATGTACAACCTAGGGCAGGAGATAAAATGATAAGAAGAGAGGTAAGAACTCGCACTTCCACTTTGGTGGGGTTGCTCCGAAGCCTCGTTGTTTTCCTTTTATTTTGCAAAGTGTGGTGTGATTTTTAATTCTGAAATTTGTTTCTATTATCTCTCTTTATATTGATTAAAATTTCTCTTAGTGTGTAGTTAGTTTTCATTTCATTTTTCATTAAAAATATAAAATAAATTGGCTATTGTAAGAACCCCATGCACTAATCCATGTGTGAGACATGACCCATCAACCAACAAAGACTCCAAGATGATCAAGAGTTTGAAACAACTCTATCATATCGTAGAAGCAATTGGGATCTCTGCCTCTCAGGAAAAACAAATATTGACATCAGTAAAAAACCTACCTTCCCCTCAGGAAGTGATAAAAGAAGAAGAGTTCCATGAAAAATGCCAAGCTAAGGGCAAATAACCATGTACCACATTTGACGAAGAGTAGAGCTTAGAACCCAAGATCAAGGAGTTTCTAACATGCCTCTCACCAGATCCTTTATGCATTCAAGAGACTAATAATTTGAAAGGAGGTGATCTGCATGGGATTGTAGAAGAAGACATTCAAAATGATCCAAATGAAGAAGCGAATCAAGGGCACCATGACTATATTGATAAATGGTTACAAACTAAGATCACATCAAAGCATCACTATTTTCTTCAAAAACTATTGGTATCAGATCAATTGCAACTACGAATATTTCATGCTTTTGTGTGCACTAAAGTTTATATTTCAAATCTAAGCATGATTGTATTTTCACTTCTGTTACACACATGGTTGCATTGGAAATACTCCTACGCTTGAAGGAGATTTTATTTTGTAAAAAGTAGAGTAGGATGATGTAAATAGATAAAATAGTAAAGATAAAAATAATCTTTGTTGTGAAAACCATCTTGTGTGGCGCAACTTGGTAGAAACTTTGCTTGAAAATAAAAAAAATGGCAATAAAATTTCCCAATAAAGTATGTAAGTTTGTATTGGTTCTTCAAATCATGCAAGTTTTAATGTCATTATGTTTTATACTAATATTGGATGATGTGGAATTCATTAAGGTCCACCTTCGAATGGTCTTGTCCCATCGACATCAGCAAATTATCTGGTCACCAAGACTTGATTTTTTTTTATAGTGCCCTGGAATCTGCATACATCAACGGCATACATCCTTGGTGTTAATCATGGGAATTCATCAATGCCTCTTGCTTGATAAATTTTGCAGGTGACTCGAATTCAACACATATATTCACACCTATCAAGATGCATTGAGGTACTTTAGGACTCATTATCATTAATTGTGAGTTGCTTCACATTGGTTAACTACATACCTTAATGGTAGGTAATCTAATGATTTATTTTCATGATTGACATCAACACATCCATTTGCATGATACGAATTGTACCATGGTTTTGTAGTAGTTGAAGACTATATGGGTTTATGGTTCCACAACTTGCAACAGTTTCTTTCCTTGTTTTTGGTAGCAGTATGTTCTAATAAGAGTTTTCATGAGGACATGCAAACCCTTAAGTGTGGGGGAGGAGGAATCTTCATATTTTTCTTCTCATCATGTTCAGATTCCCTCCATTTCAGTTCATCCAACAACAGATCCAGTTCATTCTACATTTCTTCCTTGTTCTCAATAGCTCAAGTCTTTCAGCAGCTCTCAACATTCATCACTTTCATCTCTCAACCTTGCTTAGTTTCAACCATCATGTACTATGTTCCATTAAATACCGCAACACACATCAAAGCCAAGGTAAACTTGAGGTAAAACTTGTTAAAAATCTTCAACTCATTAAAAAGTTAAGAAAACTTGATGGTTAACCATTATACAATCTTTATACGTTATCTTTCATAAACCACTAAAACCTTCCATCTTCCATCCATCATTATACATAAAATGCATGCTCTAGTAAGGCCACCATAATGAAAGAAAAGTGGGTCATAAATACAAAGAAATATATGTAGTGTCTTCTCTTTAAACATCACAAGGCATTCCCAAAACTGAATGTTCTCAATAGAGGATGATGTCATTATTTCTTATCCAAATTAAAGCACCACAAATAAATATTGGACCTAAATAAAATAATATAGTATAAAAACACTTAAGTCCCCGCTTCCATTATTTCTTCATATCATCCATCATCCCTTTATAATCCATCCCTTGCTTGTCCTCAATTTTCGTTACTTGAGGATGTTGGTCCACGAGAACCAACTACTAAAAATGAAGAAGTTTGTTTGCACGAGGACATGAAAACCAGTAGGTGTGGGGGAGTGTTGGGATCCAAATAAGTCATATTGTCTATCATAAAAATCCCCATTGACACACCATGTTCTTTCACTTTTAATGCATTCCAACACCATAATTCCGTCACTTGGGGCTAAATCCATCTATTCTACCTAATGGTTAATTATTATGATTTTCTTGTCTTTTTAACGATTAAAGTTTCCTTTGTCATGTTTTTATCAATGAGGGTTTAATAATGTGTTTTTGTGTTCAAGAAAAATGTTCTTATGGTAATTCTAGCAGTTCCTCCACCGACAGTTCTTGCACCAGTTTTTGCATCAATTCATGATAAATGTATTTTCACAATTTTAAGTTCAATTTTGCCACTTGGAGATGTCATCTAGATGCTTCTAGATGGGGATGTGTCCATCATACCTCAGCCATCTTGCATAGGTGGTATGCCAACTCATGATTAAAAATATCGATCAAATTATGGTTCATGTCATTATTTTGGGAAGCTGACTTCAAGGCTAATTTCCAAACAAACCATGAATAATATGTCGAAATAGTTCAAAACCCACTTCGAGAATGGTATCGTTTATCTAAATGGAGGGTCGTTTCTCCAATTTCGGAACAGAGTGAGAGATAATTGTGGCCATCTGACACAAATTTTCCCAAAGTGGAAAAAATCCCAGATTTTTAGGAAACATAATTGTTGTATGTTATAGCTGTTAAAATGACATTGATTAGGTTGTATTCAACCTCTAGTGTATAAATAGAGTACCATAGTCCTATGGAGGGATTACCAATATATTTATCTTTCAAATTTGTATACGAAGCTGAATATCAATATGTGAGCTGAATTCTATTTGCTTAATGTAAAAATGATTGGTTGTTGAAGTTCTGCGCATCTTTGTGATCTGAGTTCATTTCTCCAGGTGTGTTATCTAGGACAGGAAGGGCCCCTCGTTTCGGTAATGCCCTGAATTTTAGTTATTAGTTTATATTTCATTTTATTTTTATTTTTATTCATTATTATGTTCAATTTAAATTTGGACTATTTCAATTGGCAGAGTATCTTCATTTGCAGATTTAAGTAGGATGTAATAGATTATAATTTGATCTTATAAAACTTCCATTATCAAACTCTTTATGTATAATTCCTATGATTTCACTTTACACTCTCATTCTGGAACCTATGTGTGTTCCAACACTCTGATTCTCATATTTATGTGTTCCATTACTTCACAATCCAGATCTACAGTTGCACTTACATTCTCGTTATGTTACTCTACATTTCCAGCGCTTACACAAACCAGATTTGGCTAGGCCGTGTTGTGTGAAGCACTGGTTTAACTTTTTCTATTTCAAAACAGAGGATATAAAGTGGATTTGATTCATAGTCATCGTTTGAAGATTTATGGCATGAATTAATTTAATGAAACAAAGCATAAAACATTCATGATTGAATAAGCAAAAGTGAACAAATAATTGCTCTCATGTTGATTTAATTTATCATTTGCATTGCGTCTTCGACACGTCAATGATATAAGATCGGTTTCATTGCTTTGCATATTTTGAGTGAAGTTTTTATAAAGAAAAGAAGTGAAAACAAACCACGAGATAATGTAGATCCTCCAACAAACTCTTATCTCATATTTTTTTTTAAAGATTAACCCTCATAATTCTAAATCAATTTAATATATTTAAAAATTTGTTTAAGTAAGAAATTTCAGAGCTAAATATCATTAATATTCGAATTATAATATGGTTTTGTATTGCACAAAGACTAAATTGAATAACAAGGTTTGTGTTCAGTGCATCATTCAAATCACATTTGTAAACCAAGAATTAGTTATTCACCTTAAACGAATTGATCTTCATACATATGTGTTAGAGCTAATTGGAATTATGAGAAGGGAACTTTGTTTCATTTCATGATATGACTTTGATAGTTAGTATTCTTTTGAATATAACCTTGTGGGGTTTCACTTCAAGATTTGAATGATTGAGTTTATATTTTAGAGGAGATTAAATGATATTGTATTTATTTAATCAAGGTAGGATGTTGATTTGATTTAATTTTTAATTTTGTTTTATTCTTCCACCCATAATTTGAGTTTAGATTTCTGCTCATCTTCCTGCACCTAGATTTCCTAGTTTAATTATTTTCATGTACTCTGATTTACTTGTTTCATGTATGTTAGATTTTATTTCATGTATTTAAATTTAAGTTCATTATATTTCCAGTATCTTAGTGTAGATTCATCTCCAGAATAAATGGTTTTGATGTTTTTTTATATTAATTTAAGATTTAAAGTTTTTTTTGTATTTGAGGAGAGTTTGGTCTTTTTTTAAAGATTTTAAACTGTCATATTATCTAGGATTAATTTGTAGTGATTTGGTTTTCATTTTTTATTTCTTAATTAGTTTTAATAACAAAAGGAAGATCTAGGTCTAACTCATGAGATATGACCTTACAGTAATGGGTATCAACCTAAGGTGTTAGATTATTTCCATTTAATTGAGTTTTGCTTATTTCATTTATTGCATTGAAGTGTGTTTTACAACATTTAGATTAGTTAATTAGATTAGGCTAGGTTAGGCTCTAGTCGTGCACATACTTTGCTTGCACCTTTAAATCTATGATTCTCTGTATGACAATTTAATTTTGGTAATTAATTGACATATAATTTCACGAACATTGATTTTTGTCAATCATGCATAATCAAACCAAATAAGTATCTTTCACTTGTTATGTAATACAGCATAATATGCTTGCGAGAATTTACGGGTAAAGTATGTTCCATTATGTAAGTTATGGGATTGTCTAATTTATTTATTCATCCTAACTAAATCCTCAAAATGAAAAAATTAAATGTCCTTATCATTTATCGGATAATTGAATAATTTCTTATCTTTAAGGATAATTCATATAGTGTTTTTAATGGTAAAATTATTGAACAATGGGAATAGATCATTTTAGCATTCCATATATGATATAATGGTGGAATTATGGTTTAAATGTCATATTTATGAATAACGTCTAACATGTACTTCGGAGCAGTGTATAAGTTGTTGAAGGTTGAATTTTAATAAAGGGAATATATAGAATACATGCACAACTATAACCATGTAAGTGTAATTTCTAACCTGTTGATTTTGTAGGATTAATTAAAGTAATTGGGGTTTTGTAGGATTAATTAAAGTAATTTGAGGTTAGTATATAGGGTATCTTTTATAGTGTAAAAATATAATATTGTTTAGTAATCAAATACATTCTTTGGGTTTCTATCGTTCTTATCATAGATGTCTTGTAAGATAGAAGGATAGTTAATAATTTATAGTTGAAACAAGGATTGAAGCGCTTATGTATAATCATTTATGATTGATTTAAGAGGAGATAAAACAATCTCTCAAGCATAAAAAAATGTTTTTATCCTTTTGATATTTGGTAGTTAATCTAATGTTAGTTGGTGATTAAGTATATCTTAATTTTATAAGGTAAAGTTGAATATATTTGTGAATTTATAATTATGTAAGTAATACATATAGTTTAGTAATAGAATGTATTGTTTTTATAAGGAATAACCAGGTTTGAACTAAAGTACACTTTTGGTAAATGAGTATGTTTCGTATTCTTTTAGTTATTTAGTCATGCTTGAATGGGATTATGTCATTGAAGGGAGTGTTCCCATTACTTAAAAAATGGTTTTGTTAAAGGAAGAATTTTTTTATGTTGCTTAGTCCAATATTTAGATACAACTTAAGTAATTGAGAGAGGATTATCTTATATCCATATCATCTAAATATTTTGAAATTATATGTAAGTAAGTAGGAAGTATATACTTGTTTGGATCTTTCAAGTATTTTATTGAAGTGTAAAAGTAGATATGTTATGTGAATTTATTTTATGAATTTGACTAATAATGAAAAGATAGATGTTATGATATGGCGTTATAAGGGCAAGATATTTAAATTATTTCTATATATAAGTTGATTTTAGGTATCTCTTTACGTTTAGGTTCATGGAGTAGAACACTGTCAATGAAATCGTCATGTATTCAATGGGACTTTCAATATTGATTGCATAGATAAGATAACAGTAAAAAATTATACCTCAATTTGTCATAAATACATTGAGGAATTTGGGTATGTTATAAGTGGTAGATCAGAGGGAGGTTTCAACACCGTGTGACCTATGGACTCATCTACGTATTGGTAAGTGGTTCTCTTTTGTCAATATTAGTTGTTGAATGCAAATAGTTTTCCTAATTATTCACCATATTGAGATGCATTGTTGTAGAGAGTATGATTTGAAGCTTCTTATTTGAACATGTTATTGATCAATGAAGATAATAGTAGAAGTATGTATATCCATTTACATAAAATTGATATGTTAAAATAAAATGCATGGTCTTATAGTTGAGTATGATAGATGATTAAAGAGAATTGAATCATTAAAACATCTATGAATTAAAGAAAGAATGATGATGAGATCTAAGACTTATAATCTGAACTAGTCTAGAGTGAATCTTATGGTAAACATTATAGATTATGGTTAATCTCCTTTAATGTCATGAAGAAAACATGTTAAATTCAACCTGCCTACAAGAATGGATAGTGATATGGATGGTATGCAGTGTAGGGATTAGTTATCATAATAAAAAACTGGAGTTTATGCAGTAATAATAAGTGATGTATATGATCCATGACTTGATTTAGCTAAAAGATTAGATATTTTCTTAAGTGTCATGGAACAAATCTTATTTTCTTGTTGTTTTCATGTTACAAAGAAAATGATCATGAAGAATGATGCAAGGAAAATACATAGTAAGGTATTGTTTATTTTCATACCTTGAGATACTAATATGTTGTCTCTGAAAAAGGTGTTGAACCGACAAATTCAGACAACGATGAGACATGTAAACATTATTGATTTTATACATGCTATTATTTAAATATGAATGAGTGATCCATAGATCTTATGTATTAGAAAAGTATGAGAATAAATATAAATGTATTATGACATAGTAACATGTGATTGTGATGCACATTGGCATGTCTAAATTGGTATATGCTTTTGATATTTTAGATGCATAAATGGTAAGCATAAAGGAATTTTAGACGATGGAGAAAGATGGAATATGAATAAAGTTTATATATAACTATGGTGGACATAATTTGAAATTGATAAAGCTAAAGGATAAAACTATCTTGGCTAAATTATTTTTATATGATAAAACTGATAGCATTAGTTATAGGATGGTGAGTATTAGTTATGTTAAACAAAGTAAACCAATGCTATGTTCAATTAATGTGTTGTGTTATTGAGTAAATCCTGTGAATAATTTCCAAAAGGATAACATGAAGTGGTAGTCATGATGGAAAGAATAAAGAAATTATTCAATTCGAGAAATAAGTAAGTATGTGTTTATTATTATAAGAAGAGGGTCAATAGACAAGTAGCATCTTAATTGACGAAAAATTTATACAAGGATAAGTGATTGGTACATATGCTTGGTTTTGACTAGATAATGCATAAAGACTAAGTAATTGAATTATTTAATGAATTATCCATAGATAACATAAGTAACGCATGGAAGTTATACTTTGAGCTTAACAAAAAATGTGAGTGCATCAATGAAGAAAGTTTGCTTTTGATTTCCAATTTAAATATTTTGTCAAAGTAGCTATGAGATATTGCAAGAAGATGTAAGTGTACTATGTAGGTACAATGTGTATTGGAAACTTCGACAAGCTAAGGTGAATGTAGTGGAACTAATTGAATGAGGTAACCCTCATTTCACTAATGATGTTATTAACCATTTCAATAATGAATTGGGGTTGAATTATATAAGTTACCTCTCTATGCTTTAGGAGGTGGAAGCATTTGTGTTGTAGGAAAAGTAAAATACAAAATTAGATTTGAATTTCATATGGAAATGGTTACATCATGCTTGTTTTAAAACCAATGGTTAGAACATTGCTAGAAATGTGAATTGGTTATGATCGATTATGCGATTTGGAAAGTATGATAGAGATAAATCAAAATTTTGATTGATTGGAATTGTATTAAAGAATTATTGATATGTATAGTTCAAAATTGTTGTATGATGCACATATTAATGCACATTTAGACAAGTGAAGTTACGAGAACTTGTAATGGGAGGATGGTCGATTTGGAAATTATGTTCCATGATAAAGAGGGGGTCAAACATGTTAGTAGGAAGAAGACTTACCCATAAAGAAACGGTTTAGAAAGAAAAGGTTAAAATGAAGTAGAGACAATGCTTTGCATGTTAAAAACATTATTTTGTGCGATGTAATACTAACCAAGGTCATTCGAGATGGATAAAGCTATAAGTCTCCTCTAGAGACTGACCACCTCTAAAGTGAATTACTTTAGCACATGACCACTTGGTTTGACAGTAATATAAAAAGATCAGATTATAAAAAATTTGAACAAGTAAATATTAAAAAGATATGATTGAATCCTTATATAAAATGGATCCAAACTGTAATTCAAATGAATGGTAGATAAGGAATATTGTAGAGGCAAGTCTTCCCATCTCCACGATATAGGTCAGGCCTGGATTTCCTTACTGAGCACTTAGATATTGTCTAGAGTTTATGGGATAATAGAAAATACCGACATTACAGGAATATAGAATGCTTCATAAAATGATATTATTGGTAAGTCTACTTAATAAAGGTTTAAAATTTCCCCCTAAGTAGGTATTCTCTAACTACTTGACTAATATCGATGAATTATATGTGTAAAGTGATGTTGAGTTGGAGTAACTCTAGAAGCATCATTGGTAAAATGATGATGAGCAAGAAGGACTCTGGAGCATCAATAGTAATTGATGTTGAACGAAAGCTCTGGAACATCAATTTTAAAGCTAAAGTAATATTTGGAGGTGAATCCTCTTGTGATAACTGTGAACAAAGATATACTATACTATGTTGAAGTCTTATGTATTTCACATTCAGTTTGGAAGGATTTCATAAAAACTTGATATGATTGTTATATCTTGAAAAGCAAGATATGTTTTTTGAATGACATGTGCATTGGTACCAAATTTTAGATTAGTATGTGTTTAATATTTTGTGAAAAGGATTTTTAACTTATGAGTATGCTATGTTTTATGTTGAAGAAGCAGATAGGAAAATTATTAAAAATATTTAGAATAAGTTCTCCCATATAGAGGTATGGATGTGAAAATTTAAAATGAGAAGCTAATGTAACAAACATAAAATAAGATAATAATTAAATAATTAGGTTAACTAAGTTAGGTTATGAAATGAGGTGTCTCTTCATTTCAAATGCCCAAGCCATATTTAAGGCAGGGCCACCATTGTAACATATAATCCATTATATTATCTATACAACCCTTAATATACATTTTCCCTATGGCTTATCCGATATTCCATATATTTTGGTGATTATTGTGTGAGCGAAATTATTGTTCGCTTCATGTGGTATCAGAGCTTTCGTTGCTAGATCTGACCTATGGTCAACAAATCCACACAAATCCAGACCTTGTCTGAAAAAAATACAGGGTTTCCCTGAGTTGTAGGTCTTTGACCTTTTTCCCTTCCGTTAAAGAATATATATATATATATATATATTAAAAATAAAAATAAAAAAATTGAGAAATCCACCATTCTGCCACCCACCATCAGCCTGCACTCCATCTCCACCCCACGCTGCATTCCATCTCCACTCCACAGCCGTCACCTCGCTCCGCGTCGCACCATCCTTCTTCCACTCGCAACCCCCTCCACATCCTTCGTCATCCAGCGCCCCATCCTTCTACTCCTAGTTCTCTCCGCCGCCCTCCACCGCTACACTCCCGAGCCTGCAAATCATCGTCGCCTCCCTACCTTCTGCGCGTCCACCTCATCCGCGCGGTCTTCCAACTCCACGTCTTTTCCTCCCTGCTCTTCCCTCCACACCACCACCTTGGCCTCTCTTCACTCCGCCACTCCACCTCCGCCTGCTCGCTCACCACTCCACCTCAATCCATCTGCGCGTTCCATCGCTGTACCCACCTTCATCCCTCTCTTCCTGCCCATTTACCTCCGGCTCCCACCTCTCCATCTTCTTCCGCTTCCCATCTTCTCCTCTGCCCTCCATCCTTCCACGCGTGCTCCTCCCCAGCGCATCCATTCTCTCTTCGATAATGTTTTAACTTCGAAAATCAGTTTTACGGGGCAATAAAAATAGAGCCGCCATACTATTGATAATCACAAATAGATTTTGGACCGCCATTTCAAAATTACTGGGTTAATATTTCCATTAACCATTGCAGTCGACCCTCGTAACACGTTTTCAACCGCAATAGTCTCTAGATCCATCGCCCTGCACGATTCCTCCTCCATCCGCCGCGCCTCCTTCTTCCACCGCGCCTCCTGCACATTACACCTGCGCTTCCCCAAAAGCGTCCCCAACAGCGCATTCCTCCATCCACATCCGCCTTCCACATCCGCTTGCCTCCGCGCTCTTCCCTCCACACTGCTGCTCCACCGCCGCCCTCCACCACTACCTACCTCCGCGCATCTCCCCCGCTCTCCTCCTTTTCGCTGTCACCAGGTTATAATCGGCCCCATCCCAATTTCCCTCCACGCACCATTCACTCTACCCACTCCCGCGCATCAAAACTAAGCCACCTCACCACTCTTACCTTCGCACTTAACCTGAGCACCCTTCCCAGCCCTTCCAACGTCAGACGCTTCTCCAAGCGCTGTTGCCACTTCACCATCATCCACCACCGCTCTCCAACAACTGGTCCTCGCCTGCTCAATTACGCGCGTCCGTAGCCTCACGCTGTCACTCCCCACGACCTGCACAAAACACAACAGCATTGTAATATAATATATATTTTATAATTACAATATATTATATTTATATAATATTTCAAAAAAAAACAAAAAAACAAAAAATTAATATTCTCAAGTTGTTTTATTATATAAATAATAAAATAACCATTTCATTATTATAAAAAAATAAAAATTATTATTAATATCTTTGAAGGAAAAAGTCCAAGAAAAAAAAATATAATAGGAATAATAATTATTATTTAAAAACAAAAAGAAATTATTATTTGTGGCGAAAAGAAAGGGTTATTTTAACCTAATACAAAGAAAACAAGTGGAAGAAAATCGAAGTAAAAATCTATAGTCTAAACGACCATTTACTGTCCAAGAAATCAGAGACCATGGAAGCTGGTTTGCAAGCACAAATAGAGAAATTAGAAGCCAAATTAAAGCAATATCGAAAAGAGAATGAAGAATTACGAAACAAGAATGAAGAATTACGACGCACAAATACGAAATCGGAAATATTGATTAAATTAAATCATATGGAAAAAGAGCGCAAGGAACAAATAATTTTTGACAAGAACAATCATATAGAAAAATTGTATGCCCAAATTAAGAAATTAAAAGATGAGAGTGATACCCAAATTAAGAAATTAAAAGACGAAAGCGATTTCAATCAGAGACTAACAAATCAAGATATAAAGAAAGAAATAAGTGATTACGAAGTAGAAATAATCCGCTTGAACAAAATCATTAACAACAAGGATGAAGAACTCACGCACATACGACAGAAATTAACAGATCAAGAATCAGTGGTCGACCAGTATCGACAACAGATAAAAATTCTTCAACAACAAAATAGCGACTCTAAAAAAGAACACAAGCTAGAGATCGCAAAGAGTAATAAAATAATATCCAACAATTTTGAAGAAATTTTCAGATTAAGAAATCACAACAAAACCCTAATTACAAAAATCAAAAAATTGAAAAACAACAGCAAGAGGGAACAATCCGGTGACGACCGCGAAGGAAAATCACTAGAAAAGCAAGAAGAAAACCAGTGTGTAAATAATAGTAATC
>LPNX010867753.1:777929-820574 GCA_001517045.1 Pseudotsuga menziesii
GCTAATATGCCTGGAAATAACAAGGTTGGATAATTTTATCTTATATTATGATTTGTTTATACTATGAATGATTGACATATATGCAGGTAAATCATTTGATCATTACGAGTAAAATGAAAGAAAAGGAATTTCCACGAAAGAAAATACAATAGGTTGCAAGATAAAGTATTATTTGTATTATTCTTTGAAGAAGTCATGTTTTCCAAAATGTGTATGTTGAAAGATTTGGAAAGTTCTAGAATTGTATGTGTAAATAACATGTTATGAAACACAAGAAGGCATGAAAGATAGTTGAAGTTACAAAGTTAGATTGAAAGGAACGAACATTGAGGACGGTGTTGCTTTTAAGGGGGGTAGTATGTAACAACTCTTCCATTACCTCAACTTTACTAAAATCAGGAATACAAAGACATGTCCATGTCGACAAAGCATTGTAAGTTATTATTTGTGAATTTCCTAGTTGTAATTTTATTATGTAGAACTAGGACAGTGAAAGCTTGACTCGACTTAACGAATTGGGGCATGAATTCACTATAAGGAGAGGGTTAACTGATGAGAAGCGATGTGTTTGATGACAAGTTTCATGGTGGTGTCGCAAGCACCTCAATAAAATTGATTTGTTAATACTCATTTGACCCCTTAAAATCTTTAAGTGTTATCCAAAACTAGGGTCAGTAACTGTTTGTTGCAAGTGTCTAAGTAAACTTCCATGACCTAATATTTTAGCATAAATATGATTATTATAATTAGATAAATTAATGACTATCCTAATTATTATTATGGATATTTTAATTGTGGCATAAATGCCAAAAATTAATGGTAAAGATTTTAAATGCCAAAAAATGTTGGTAAAGATTTTAAGTAGAATTAAAATAATATTTCTTTTTTAAATGAGCATATCGTAGCTACCTTAATTTAAAAGAGCAATAATATTTTCATAAATCTCTCTTTATGAATTATTTATAAAAATATTAAAAAATGAATTTGTATGTTAAATATTTAAATATCTTAAAGTGGGGAACTAAAATGTTGTAGTCGTTATTATTCACTTATAAAAGAGAATTTAAATAATTATTATAAACATATAAAATATATAAAGAATAGTATAAAGGATTTCCTATAAAAAACACTATAATGATAAGCTCCACTATGAATTAAGAATTGAACGAACTCCGCATTTGTTTTGAGGTATGGAGAAAACGGTTCAAGATGATAATAATCCTTGATACCCGAGGAAATAAAACTGTTACATAATAAGAAAAACTGACGTTTAGGAAAGGGGGGGTCGAAATCTGTGGAAGGGGAAAGGTCATGAACAAGAGGCTATTGCCTCTCTTTGGAGACCATAAAAGAGAGTCGAGCCCAAACTCAAGGGGTGGGTAACCATTTTCAATAAAAAGGGTTTTACTTCCCTTATGGGAGATAATTTTGGGAATACCTAGAATTCTTGGAAAGAAACACGCAGGGATGTTTTTGGTAATTTTTTGGGTGGTTATGCAGCTTCGAAAGGGAGATCCTACCATCTCTTTTCATCAGTGTCATGGTTCCAAGCGAGAAACAATGGATTTGCACTAGCAGATGGGATCGCGATGTTGAAATATTTTTATTTATTTATTTTTTTTAGTATTTTTCTTGCCTCATCAACCAGTGAAGAAGGAGAAGAGTGATGGAAAATGAAATCTAGCAAATCTAAAGTTCTCTTAATCATCCTAATTACTGATCAAAATCCCCTTCCACAATCTTTTTTCCACAATTCTGCCCTTCTGCAACTTCACCTTTCTGCATTATTGAGTTTTCACAACTCAATCCTTCTGCAATTGAGTCTTCTACAACCATCTTTCTGCAATACTCTTTCTGCAAGCTTCGTTCTGCAAGGATCTTTTCGGTAATTTGCGGAACGCGGATTGCGGGTCCACCAACTTTCACAACCGAACTTCTACAACTTTGTGGCCGCAACAGTCCTTTCCGCATGCAGATTGCAGATTGTGGGTCCTCCTTCCAACTTTTCCAAAGTTGGCTTCGCAATTTGATTGTTCCAAATCATCGATTCTTTGTGGCCTCGCTTCTGACCATCGATCTGTTGTGGGTTGCGGATCTCACCTTCACACTTGCAGATCTTCACTTATCCTTTGCGGTAATTAACCACTACCGTTGATCTACTGAATTTCACAAATTCTTGGATTATTCTACGACAGTCGAATTAATCCATGGAATGATTAATTCATGATGTGGAAACGACTCTACGTTATTGGGGATTATTCAATGTTTTGTTGAACCATCAAATGGAACACGCATAAAGACACAAAAATAAAAATCATATTTTCTGGTTATTGAAGGAAGACATCAAATATATAAAGCACACATAGAGATTTTAAAACTCCGTTCTTCATTCGATGAACCAACACAGTTACGTACTCTCTATTATCCTTCCCTTATGCATTCATGTACATTAAATCAACTACATTTAAAGATCTTCCTCAACCTGTCAGATACGAATAGCAAGATCTGAATCCCTAAGAAAGGAGATCTACAACTAAACTATCCTCGAGCAACCTCTTGCAATATTTCAGGACAATAGTGGCAAATTGCCAGTTATTACAATCAAAATAAATATTAATAACTAACCCTATCCTTCAAGAATTTGATTACATGGAAATGAAAAAACAACATTGACTACTTATTCATCAAACATAGGACTTTGTCTCGATGCTCCTGTATCATACTCCAGGGGGACAAAATAATTCTTCAATAAGTCTTCAGGGTGTACACGGTACTTGGACATCTCCAGTTCTATCATCCACGCTGCATCTTCACAAGGTTGATCCTTCCACTTGACTAAATACTGAAAATAATCTCGGTCCCTAATAATCCTTGAAATCCTTTTGTTAAGGATAACTTCAATTTGGGGTTGTTTCTTCTGTGGTAACTGTCCTTTCCAATAGAGGAACGATCTCCACTTGAAGTTGTTTCTTCTGCATAAACACTTGAATCTTTAAAAGTATATATATCTTAAACATTAAAAAGAGGAGAAATATGAAGATTAGAAGGAAGTTCTATTTCATAGGCATTTGCATAAAACTTAGAATTTTACAAGGTCCAATATGTTTAAGTTTCAATTTATTGTAGGTTCTCTTAGGAAACCTCTCTTTCCTAATATAGGTCATTATTAAATCTCCATCCTGAAAATTAACTTCATTTCTTTTCATATCAGGTCTCTGTTTGTATTTCCTACACTTTCTTGTAATTTCTTCTTCACATTCTCTTGTAGCTCATGCATACTGGATGCAAAATTTTCACCATTTGCACTTCTTCTTTCCTATCCTGCCAAAATTCTAAGTTCATATACTCGTCTTGGGTTCATTCCATATACAATCTGAAAATGACTCATACCTATAATTCTATTAGGTGAATCATTATAAGAAAACTAAGCTTGAGCAAGAGCTAAGTCCCACTGCTTCGGATTTTCATACAAAATACTTCTCAATATGTTTCCCAAACTCCTATTTAACACTTCAGTCTGACCATTAGTCTGAGGATGATAAGCAGAGATAAAACTAATATTGGTACCCAACTTCTTCCATAGAGTTCTCCAAAAATGACCAACAAATTTAGTATCTTTGTCAGACGCAATGCTTAAAGGTAAACCATGCAACTCCACAATTTCTGAAAAGAATAAGTTAGCAATGTTTGTTGCATCTTTGGTCTTCTTACAAGAAATAAAATAATCCATTTTTGAAAACCTATCCACTACAACATAAATATAATAATTTCCCCTTTTAGTTCTAGGCAATCCCAGAACAAATTCCGCACTGATGTAAACCCAAGGCCTAGTTGGAATAGCTAGGGGTTGATATATTCCAGTATTTTGTCTTCTCCCTTTGGCATGTTGACATATCCTTCATTTTTCAAAAAATTCTTTTACATCATGCGGCATTCCTAGCCAAAAATAGAAATTATTCACCTAAGCAAATGTTTTATCTTGTCCAAAATGTCTTGACAAACCTCCACTGTGTTTCTCCTGGATCAAATTTTTCTCATAGAACACTTTGAAATACATAACTTACTATTTTTGAACAACAATCCTTCCTATAACATGTAGTCTAACCATTAGCTTTTGTTACAGGTAATTGGATTCCATCAGGCTGCATATACATATTTGAAATCCACATCTTCCTTATACATATCAATCAAATTTTCAAATCCCAAAGTACCGACCTTAATATCCTGCAAGAGAAAACTTACTCTGCTTAAAGCATCAACAACTTTATTAGATTTTCCACTTGTATGTTTGATCACAAAGGTAAAGTTCTGCAAAAATTCAACCCATTTAGCATGCTTCTGATTCAATGTAGGATGACTATTTATAAACTATAAATCATGATTATCAGAATATAATACAAACTCTTTAGGCATCAAGTAATGTCTCCATTTTTTGAGAGCTTGCACAAAAACATATAACTCTTTGTCATATGAGGAATAATTCTGTTTTTCCTTGTTCAACTTCTCACTGAAGTATGCTATTTGTCTCTGTTCTTAACTTAAAACAACCCCTATTGTTGTCCCACTAGCATCTGTCTCTACCTGAAAAACCTTATCAAAACTTGGCAAAGCTAGAAAAGGCTTCTAAGTTATCTTCTTCTTCAACAATTTAAAATTTATGTCAATTGCTTCTATCCACTTGAAAGGTTGTCTACTTTCCCTGAAAGTGTCTATTACAGGTGCACAAATTTGACTAAAATTCCCGATGAATTTTCTATAAAAACTTGCAAGGCCATGGAAACTTCTTACCTCATATGCACTCCTTGGAACTGGCCAACATAAAATTGCTTGCACCTTATTTGGATACATATTTAACCCTTCTGAAACTACTAATGCTAAATAAATCAACTCTTTCTTCAGGATTCTACACTTTTTCATATTTATCAGCAACTTCTCCTTTTCTGAGGTTTTCAACCCCATCTTAAGATGTCTCAAATATTCTTCTGTACTCTGACTAAAACTCATAATATCATCCAGATACACTATCACAAAATTTTCAGTGTATTCCTTCAAGATCTCATTCATCAATCTCATAAAAGTACTAGGTGCATTAGTAAGCCCAAATGGAAGTACTAACCATTCATACGATCCATCATTAGTCTTGAATGTAGTTTTTCCATTCATCCCCTTCTCTTGTTCAAATTCAGCAGACTAATCTCATCTTGTATCTCAAATATCAGTCCATTTATATATTTGGCCACTCTTTCTATGTCTCCTTGTGCCTATCCATCTCTAATACTCTTCTTAAAGAACTCTTCAATATATTCCTTAACAGTCATACCTTTCTGTCAAAGGTTATGTAGTTGTGTAAAGAGATTCAACTGATAATCCTTAGGAATCAATTGACTCTTAATTTTATACAACATTTTATCCCAAGAATGAATTTTATACTTACCCCTTATTTCTCTGTGAATATGGAGTTCATCCCACCATATTAGCTGCATGTCTTTTTATTCTGGTCGCTGCATATCTCACCTTGTTTTTATCTTCAATTTCTTCAAAGCTAAAATACTTATTTAAAGCATTGATCTAGTCCATGAGTTCTTCAACATTAATATTACCTCCATACACAGAGACTTCAACTCTGGGTCTGTTACTATCCCTCATCAGCATCTTCATCACTTTTACTTCTTCAGAAACCTCCTTTTGCTCGTCTTCAGAGGATTCTTCATCATCACTAGTGTCTGTATTCTCTGAGTTGTTTCACTCCATAGCTTCCATTCTATCCTAGATTTCTCTTAATTCTCTTTGGGTGTATGTCTCCGTAGCTTGTCTTCCTCAACCATGTCCTATAGGAACTCCATGTGCTCGTCCACGTCTCAACATTATTCTTCTACAGGTTCTGATAAGCTCTGATACCAAAAATGAAGGCAAATGAAAGCTAACAGACCTAAAGTTCTCTTAATCAACCTAAATACTAATCAAAATCCCCTTCCGCAATTATTCCCTTCTGCAAGTTCACCTTTCCACAATATTGAGTTTCCGCAACTCAATCCTTCTACAACTGAGTCTTCCGCAGCTATCTTTCTGTAAGACTCTTTCTACGAGATTCGTTCTGCAAGGCCTTTTCCACAAGGCTCTTTTCCGCAATTTGCAGATTGCAGATTGTGGGTTCACCAACTTTCACAAACGAACTTCCGTAACTTTGTGGCTGCAATGACCCTTTCCACATGCGGATTGCGGAATGCGGGTCCTCCTTCCAACTTTTCCAAAGTCAATTTCTGCAATTGAATTTTTATGAATAGTCGATTCTATGTAGCCTCGCTTTTGACCATCGATCTGTTGCGGGTTTGGGATCTCGCCTTCACACTTGTGGATCTTCACTTGTCCTTTGTAGAAATTAACCACAACCGTTGATCTGCTGAATTTCATAATATCTTGGATTATTTTGCGATAGTCAAATTAATCTTGGAATTACTAATTCATGATGCGGAAACAACTCTACGCTATTGGGGATTCTTCAATGTTTTTTCAAACCATCAAATCACATATGCATAAAGACACATATAGATAAAAATCATATTTTCTTATCATTCGAGGAAGACATCAAACATATAAAGCACACACAGAGATTTTAAAACTCTATTCTTCATGCAATGAACCAACACACTTACATACTCTCTATTATCCTTCCCTTAGGCATTCCTATACATTAAATCAACTACATTTAAATAAATATTCCTCAACCTGTCAGAGCCAAATAGCAAGATCTGAACCCCTAAGAAAGGAAATCTACAACTGACCTATCATCGAGCAACCTCTTGCAATATTTGAGGGCAATAGTGACGAATTTCTAGTTATTACAATTAAAATAAATCCTAATAAATAACCCTACCCTTCTAGAATTTGAACACATTGACTACTTATTCAGCAAATAGAGGACTTTGTCTCGATGCTCCTGCATTAAAGAGTGTATCTCTCTCAGTCTATAATCTACATTTTTGTTCTACATAGTTCAGTGGAAGAAGAAAACAAAACTCCTCCTCGGAGTTGGTTATGTATTCATAGTGGCGTAGCTAGAGAAGAATTCCACATACTATGTATAAGATAAATTCGTTCCCATGAGGGTGCAACCCTGCTATTTTTTTTAATCTTTGTTTTTCTATAGATATCGCTTCAAGAGAAAAGGTTGAAAAGCTTGCTTGAAATTCTATGGTAGATAATTTTTGAAAAAATGTGATGTTTTATTTCTTTATTTATTGGTAACCTCCACAATATGGCTTGGTTTATCCATGGAAAAACTCATCAAACCTTTGTCTATTTATTTGGTAAATGGTTTTGGCTTTACTTCTTTTCTTGGTAGTGAAAGGGATTGATTCCCTGAGGTTGTAGATCGTTGAATCACTATTTTCTTAATTATTGAGTCTATGAAACGAAAAAACATTTGTCTTTTGAAAACTTGAGTAAGAGTACAATTCTTTTTACATTATTTTTATCTTGACAAAATGATGCTAGAAGGGAGTGGATTAAGCTCTCTTTCATTTGCAATGAGAACCTAAAGAAGGAATGAAGAAAATTTAAATTTTCGATGAACATGAAACACTGAGGAAGGTGTTAATTTTTAGGGGGGAAAGGATGTAATATCCCCTTACTACTTTGATCTGAAATGCAAAGTGTAAGTAAAACGACACGGTAAGTACTGATTCTGACTTCATTAAAATTATGGATGCAATTGATAGAGTTAGGAAGCTGAAAGCTTGACATGATAAAAGAACGATTGGGGACGAATCCACTAGGGTGAAGGTAAAAGTTGAGTAAATCCTTGGGGATCTAGTGAAGATAACCTAGTATCATCATGGTTTATATGACATGCCGGAAGGAAGCCAGTTACAATTCCTCACCTTTTTTTACTTAAAGTCAATAATAATATTTAGACGCTCATTAGTTTTCCATAGAGCATTGCGAGGAAAATCCTTACATGCTTTAATTGTGATTTACACTTATTAAAATAAAATAAGTCAATTCATATTATTATGAAACAATACCCTACTCGCATGAGAACTTGAGTGTACCATGAGATTATTTGTCAAAGGGTAAGTATTTTTCTTCAACTACTATACCAATTTAGCTCATCCTAAGTGATTTACTATTGATATACTTTAAAGATTGTGCTAAAACATAGAGAAAAGTTTCTTGGAGGTGAATATANGAGTACACTCCCAAAGAAAATACTAACCTTAAGTAAAAATAAACATGTTAAAGGTATGCGTAATTATGTTTATAAAGAGAAAGAGGGTACTTCCATTTACTATCATTTTTAACCAAAAGGAAGCAACTTTGGATACTATGAAAATAAATCGTTGCCTTTCATAATTTTCTATCTTAGCATAGTAAAGGTATTTTTAGTGGAGAGGTTGTTGTGGGAAGAATCATAGGAGGGTTGTCTCATGGGTTGAAAAGAAACCCGTAATCCCATCTTCGTCATTTGGTCTCTTTGGTAACCAATGGATTTCTTATTTAAAGCCTTAACAATTTTCTTAGAGGGGGACTTTTTGGGCAGTGGAGTTTTTTCTTGAAGATAAAAGAGATAAGTCCATTTCGGTGAGGGGGGAATGAGATTTATTACTTAACCTTGATCCAAAAGAGATCTTTGGAGTTTAAATTATGTTGGGTCTTTTATGGTAGTTACAGATCCGACAAGTCCTGGTATGTTTTTTTTAAATTCTCTACGCTTTTAGATCTATGGAATGTGATGAGTATATATATCAGATTCACTTTCGGTATGAATATTTTATTATATCTACTATAACCGATTTCTTCTTACGACCTATGTTTGCATTTTTGTTTAAATTTATCTATGCTTTTGGATCTGTGGTATGTTGATTATATCTGTGGTATGTCATTCCTTAAATAGTTATGATGATAAAGATATTTAAGGATTTATATTGGTCCTAATTATTTATGAATTAACCTGCTATCGACAAGTGGTGATTGTAGAGAATGATTTCCGATGGTGGAAAGGAATTTAGTCTATCCTACGAAGATAGTATGGTGGAAATAATTTATATGGCTTACATTTTTTTTTTATATGTTATAAAGCTAGATTTAATTTATTCGTTGAAAAAGGTAGCTATTGGACCTTATTGTTCTCTCAACAACCGACTCGAGAGGTTCATACTTCATATCCTACAAATTGTGCTTAGAAAAGATAATTTCATTTAATGGACCATCATGTGACTAATATATTACAGGTGGCTTATCTATGAGTATTGTATTAAGTATCAGAAACATATACATGAATACTCGTGTATGGGAAACGTAAGAATAGGTATGAAAAAATATGCATGAGAAAATAATTACACACTTTTGTATATACATTATTATTATGGTTGTTCACTTGTAAATAGAGGCAACAATAACTGTGAGCGCCATATCTTATATAGTTGAGAGACACTATGGTTTTGTGTTTAGTGATATGTAGTAGCCTATATTTGCTTATGTTGGCTATAATTTTACAATAGTGAAGTATGTCCAAATATTAAAGAATTGAATTGAAAATATAAACTATCGAAGATACACAGGTAGTCCCTATTTTCATGTTGTATACGAGAGAATTTATTTGTAAACTTATTTAGACATTCATAGAACTACATCCTTATGATATGAATCTTTAGGATTGATTATAATCCTGAAATAATCGATGAGACTAACATAATTAATGTGCCTGAATGATCCAATAGAAATATTTTATACCATGTACCCCAAGGATCTATTGATGGTATTGTAGGTATGTTACATATGGTAGAAGAGCTCATGTTGCAACACTTGGACCTATATGGGATGAACATAAAAGTACAAATTGAGAGAACTAAGAATTGAGTTGTTGCAGATAACATAAAGAAATATGATAAATATAAACGAAGGTTTTCCTGCCGCGTTTTGAGTCAATTATATTTTTATGGTGAACTAAAAATTATGGCTGGATGGTGATTATTCTCAAGCTAGATGGACAATTTCGTCATCTTAAAATGAGGTAAGCACCCTTTTGTGATTTTGAGTAGAGCTCAAATTTTGTTGGAAAGTTATTGATAACAATAAGGAAAGAGGGTCTTACAAAATTGATAGATTCACAATGCATAGACTCCTTACAATAGATTGTTATGGACTACTAAATAGTATGCATAACTTTTTGGAACTTGGAGGGAATAGTTTAGATGCAAATTAGACGAATACAAGCAACAAAAAAACCCGTAAAAGAAGGATGTAGATGTTATAACTAGATTAAATTATGTAAAAGTATATGATTAGCGAAAATGATGACGATTATTTATTAATATTATGACCTATCTTTGGTGTTCCAAAATAACTAGTAAAGATATTCCTTGACAAAATTTGAGGTGTCCTACTATAGGGAAATTGTGTCTCGGTAAGGAAATATAGTTGTCATAAATGCATGTTTATACATTAGTAGGAAATAAATGTGTTAATATAATAATATATATTTAAATCTAAACATAATAACATAAATTAAACATTGATTAATTAAATATGTGATACAATTTTATGTATCTTCAATGTATAATGGGGAAAGAATGTCTCCTTAAATGCTAAGTAATACCACTTCTATTTTCACATGTTATCGTAAGACCTTACTGATAAGGACCTTGCTAGTTTTAGGGATACATTAAAAAACATTGTATATAAATATTT
Source organism: Pseudotsuga menziesii (assembly GCA_001517045.1). Taxonomy (NCBI): domain Eukaryota; kingdom Viridiplantae; phylum Streptophyta; class Pinopsida; order Pinales; family Pinaceae; genus Pseudotsuga; species Pseudotsuga menziesii. Next base: position 788,619 of record LPNX010867753.1, read on the forward strand.
TATACCATGTACCCCAAGGATCTATTGATGGTATTGTAGGTATGTTACAATTTCTTACATTTAATTCGTCTATCAGTAACAGGGGTTTTCTCTTGAGGCTATCGATCCTATCAGTAACAAGGGTTTTCTCTCGAGGTTATTGATATTTGTTTTTATTTGGTAAAGATAAAGAACTTATAGTTAGCTATAAGTGACGGAATTTCCGTACTTATTTAGTTGTAAGTGAGTGGAAAACGTTGTTAATGAAGTGTAAAAATATATGCTTTAATGAGTTCAATGTTACAATGACTAGTGGAGGCATGGTTCTCCACGTAATGGTTTTGGAAAGGGGCATAGGAACTCTTTAATGTCCATTACATGATCACTTTGCAATCAAGTATGGATTTTCTCACCTTCCATCCTGTTTATCTATTGCATTGTTGGGGAGTTTTGTTTGGTCAACTTATAATATAATATTATATTTAATATTGAACAAATCTACTCAGAATGATTATGTATGGATTTATGCATAAATCTTATTGCAGAGATAAAATATTTTAAATATAAACTTTGATATGACTTGTAAATTTTGATCAATACCGATGAGGATGTAACCCTAGGCTTATTGATGGGTATACTCTTATAAACTCTTACCCTTTAGAGCTTGAAAAAGGAAAGAGAGTCCAATTTGGATGGGGACATATTATGTTGAACTAATTATAATAGTTTATCAATAGTTTCGAATGGAGAAAGAGAAGATTTTGAAAATATTATATTTTCCCTAAATTATTTTAGATCGAAATTATGTATGCCTAATATATGAATAAGAGGGCAACATAACAACTCTAGTTTTCTATACTTTCACTTAGTGGATTCATACCCAGCTCGTGGGTGGCTCTAGGTGGGAAAAGCATATGCTAAATAGAGTCAGACGGTTGGGAGGAAGGTCAAAGTCAAGTTTTCTAGTCGCTGAGGTAAGCATAAATTAGACAAGTTGATTTTAGTCGATCATGCATAACTAAACCAAATAAGTATATTTCACTTGATATATAGTAACATATAATATGCTTGTGAAAATTTGCTAGTAAAGTGTTCAATTATGTAAGTTATGGGATTGACTGATTTATTTATTCATGCTAACGAGCCTCAAAAATGAAAAATATTAAATGTCCTTAGCATTTATCGTATAATTGAATAATTTTTTATTTTTAAGGATAATTATATAGTGTTTTCAATGGTAAAATTATTGAACAATCCGAATAAATAATTTTAGCATTTCATATCTAATATAATGGTGGAATTATGGTTTAAATGCCATATTTATGAATCACGTCTAACACGTACATCGAAACAATGTATAATTTATTTCAAGTTGAATTTTAATAAAGTGGATATCTAGAATACATGCACGACTATAACCATGTAAGTGAAATTTCTTACCTATTGATTTTGTAGGATTAATTAAAATAATTTGAGGTTGTCAGGATTGATTAATCCTCATTTGTACAATATAGTCTATTTGGTCCATTTTCCTAACTTAGTAAGTTATTATCATTGTACTAGAGTATAGGGGACACACCTAGAGGTTATCTTCCACTTACTACTTGTGCATGCATGATTTTATGTTCCTCTAGGTTGAATCCCTACATTATAGGATCCCACTCTGAGTGCCACTAACATCCTCCTTAAGTTGGCTATGATAGGCAAGTAATTATACTGAGTTATCCTCCAGTTACAATCATTTAGATCACTACCAGTTCTCCTAGCACCAGCTTTGCATGCATGTTGGAGTGTGGCACCTTTTGTCCACCTACCTCATCAGTTAACTGATTTATAAATCTTGAGTTGAACTAGTGAGCTTCAACTGTGATTTTTCCACACTAAGTTAGCTAACTAGTCAGTTAAAACTAATAGATTCAAATCCTATCCACAATATTCAAATTCTATTTACTGTAACACCATTGTATTACTGATTAATGAATGAAGATTAATTTTGTGATTATATGAGTGATTCTTGTCCGATTTATCTAAAATTTCTGTTATCAATTTCATGTGCAGTGTACATTATCTTTCATTATTCCACTGCATGATTCCCTTCCTACAACTTTCATATTTGCATTTAGATCAATGGTTCACAAATTTAACATGGTATCAGAGCCTTGTTCAGGCTAGCAACAAACCTCAGAAACCTCGATTGTGCACCATAAGCAGTTGAGTTTCCACATAATTCCTAGAATCATAACATTGCTCCCTATGGATTATGTCGAGAGAAGTCCACCTAGGTGTGACATACTCTAAAAAATTTCACATGTCGAGGTGGAAAGGCTTTAACTGGAATATGATTGGGAATTGGTTTGTTTTGGAGTGATATTTTGCAGGTACAACTTCAATATGGATTAGAGAGTATTAGTTCCTCTTCTTAATCTAATCACCAAATATTTAGAGTGGAAATTGAAGATGATTTCATCTCTAAAGAGACAAGTTCTCTATGAGGTATCTATTGGAATTGGTAAAGATTCTTATGAATATGAAAATGACTAGCTAAATGAAAGTTATAGAGCTTTTGGAAGGACATGTCTGGCTATTTCTCTAAGAATACGCTACCTTATTGATTCCGCTGAATACCTAAAGAATATCTGGATAGAATTGGATAGAAACTTTAGCAAGAACAATGAGGATCATTCTAGCAATTTGGAGAGCACACCCAACACCACAAGAGTTCTTCCTTCAAAAATCTCAACCTCTCTTTTCTTAGATGAAGAAGCAGAATCTTCTCCTATTGCTCTAGAAGTTTATGAGATCTCTGATATATCATATTCTCATATAGCTGATCCATAATAAGACATTTGAATATCTATTATTGAAGAAAAACTCTTCTTCCATTCTACCCATTCATTCTCTAGTGATTCTTCTATTCTAATTTATGTGCAAAGGTTTCCAGTGAAAGCTCATAGAGTTAAAGAGAGATTTGATTCCTCTCTCTCCAATCATGTTGATGGTGTCTAGAAAAGTGATACTTTTGATGTTTTGGAAGAAATATTAGATTTTAGGAGTGATCCATTAACCCTCATTGATCTAGAGCTTCTAGTAAATTCCTACATGATTACTTGCACCAATGCTCAGAATTTTGTTGAAGAAGGAGAAAATTGTGCATCTACCATCTTAGTGGAGAACTTGGAACCTTTTTTTCACTCTTGGATTTGATGTGACCTTATTTGGTTCGAATTTTAAGTTTCAAGAGCCTCTAGTCATGCTTTTAGCCATTCTCATCAATTTTGGTGTGAAAAATCAAGCACCTCAAGCCTCTTTCAAATATGTTGTTGAGGATTCAATGTCAATTTTATTTAATGAGTTTGCTGATATTAAATTTTGTGTATCGTTGGATATTTTAGAAGATATATCATATTATGGAGCTCAAGAATTCGCTCTCCATGGTCCCAATACTTCTCTACCTTCCTACTTGATCACATGCTCATCTCCTCAAAGTACTAGTAAAGATGGAGATATATTGCATTCGCATGGACAATTTCTCCTAACACCTAGACCTAATTTTACCTCACATGGTTCAAATTATCAAGCACTTTTTCTCTCTCGTATGTTGATCTCAGTTTCTCTACATTGGTCCATTTTTCATCTTATAGATGTATATGTTCCTAATTCAGTTGAGCACATTCCTCTTCTTCCAAAGAGGAAAATTCCTCTGAACATAGCCATTTAGTTTGGAGAGGTTAACATGCACAGTCCTGGGATGCTGATGCACATAAGAACCAATATTTTTCATTAATTCTCCACAAAGTTGCATATTGCAACAATAGTTTCACAAGTTTTTGTGCGAAGAGAATTTTTTTCTCTTAAGTATGAAATCTTGTTTTTTGATTACCTGCTTATTATGAAAATTGAGTCACAATAATATGAGGACCAAGGCACAACTTACAGAATATTCAATGATCAATTACACAAAACAATGACATGAAAGTGTTGCAATTGGAAGTTCCAGTTGTATATTATCAATCATCGATCAAAAGTAGTGATACAATGTCATACACTTGAATGAATAGAAAGAAAATTTGAATTCCAAATAGGTAATTCAAATTGCACACATGATAGTGGCTTAGATGTCAGTTAACCACACTAAAAACATCAGTTAAACACTAATCACAACAACAATCGGCTCTAACTGAATCAGAGGCAGTTATGACCAAGTCTAATTGAATAGAAATGTACTGCATATGAATCAGTAGGTGAGGGCGCATAGCTGACTTCAGTTAGCTAAGATCAAGTGAAATGAACTGAACTGAGTCACCAGAATTTGTTGGAGGCACCTTAAATCACTCCAGTTAACTGGAAATTACAAAAAATATTCAAAATAATGATGGAGGCGTCTTTACTGCTACAGTTTAACTTAAAGTAGGTGGAATAACCATCGATTAATTTATTTGGGGCACTTAGGTTATTCATATAAACCCATATTTTCTCCTTGATTGAAGGAGGAAGCTCAATTAGTCTCCTTGATTGAAGGAGAAGACACAGTTGGCTTCCCTGATTGAAGGAGGATGATCTAGTTGATGATACCGTCAAATATTCGAGCCAATAACTTAGGATAAGTGGTAAAATAGGCCAATTACGCCAAATAAACATGTGTGGGTTGGATAATGACTCCAAAACCCCCCTTAATCTATACTCACATGGAGGAGTAAAAAATATAGGGGCCCAATAACAAAGGCCATAGGTCACCCTTTACAATAAAGTAACTCTAAAATGGTAAAAAAACTCTAAGTGAGGAAAATAGGAAAACCCAATGGGAAGAAACCCCCCCCCCCTCAAACTAAACACTAAATAATTAACTAACTTTCACCCTGGNTTTTCACAGTAAATTTCTTGGTGAAAAAATATGCAATCTGCTCATCTGTGGGGCAATATTGCAAGACAATTTTCCTGTCATGCACCAACTCTTTGATGTAGTGAATGTGGATCTCAATGTGTTTGGTTCTCTGCCATTGAAATGGATCCATTGAGATATTGATATCACTTTCTTTTCCACAAAAAATGACATTGGATGAAGCATTACCAATCTCAAACTCAGATAAAATACCTTGCAACCAAGCTTCCTGGATGCAAGCATTGATTTCTCCCCTGTACTCTGCCTTTATTGAAGAAAGGGAAATGGAAGCATTATTTTTGATGGACCAGTGAATAGGCCCACCACCAAAAATAAACACATAGCCTTAAGTGGAATTCTGATATATGTTATCTCCCGCCCAATCGGAATCTGTAAAACTAATCAAATCTAGCTTAGAATCTAGAGCACAGTTAATTCCATAGGATCTAGTACCCTGCATGTACTGTAGAATCCTCTTTGTTTACTTCCAATGAAGATCATGAGGTTACTACATATACCTTAATACATCATTCATGACATAAAAAAATTTCAGTCCTTGAATGTGTCAAGTATAGTAGACTTTCGATCAACTGGTGGTAAATAGTGGAATCCATCTGTGGAGTTGCTTTTCCCTCTTCAAGATTGATTCCTGAGAGGAAAGAAAATGGTGCAACCTTACAATAATCCATTTTAAAATTAATTAACAGGTCTAAAAAATATTTTTACTGTGTCACCATTATTCCATCAAAGTATTGAATGATTTCTAGCCTGAGAGACTGTCCCAGTAGGCCTAGATCACTCATTTCAAAAGCATCGTAAAGAGCATTTTTTATAAAGGAAATCGAATAAAGAGTGCTTATTGTGATTAAAATATCATCCACATAAAGAAATATGATCAACAAGTTACCTTCATACTTCTGAAAGTATACATTTGGATCATATTTGCATCTCTTGAAGTTCTGTGAGAGCAGAAAGGCATCCATTTTGGCATACCAAGATCTTGGGGCCTGTTATAAGCCATATAAATATTTTTGAAACTTATAAAAAAATAATAGATATAATGTATATCCTTTAGGATGATTCATGTATATCTCTTCTTGTAGGTCTCCATGGATAAAATCACTTTTTACATCCATATGGTGCACCTCCCAGTACTTGGATGTGGCAATGACAAAAACTAGCCTTATGGAATCCATCTTTGCCACCGGTGCAAAGTTCTCATGGTAGTCCACTTTTTGGAATTGGGAGAATCCTTTTGCAACCAGACATGATTTATATTTTTAGGTTGATCGATCTGTAGCAACCTTTTTCCAATATACCCACTTGCATTGAACAAGTTTCTTCCTAGGTGGAAGAGAAACTAGCTCCCAATTTGCATTTTTTTGGAAAGAGTTGAACTCTTCATCCATTGCAGCTTTCCATGTTAGATAATTCTGAGCATGATAATATGAATTAGGATCATATATAATAATCATATATAAGGTATTAGACAATAAGGAATCATTTCAAGAAAGAACAATACCTTCTCTTTGAAATTCAAACCGAGTTCTCCTTGGATCAACAGGATTTCCAACATCTAACCCAACGGAAGAGAGAGTCTTTTCGGCCCATTTTTGGAGATGAGTGGGAAAATTAGGATATGAATCAGAACCCGATATATTATTTTCACTGATATCAGACATCAGATATGAAAAATCATAGCTCATACTTCCATTTTCATCATCAGCAAAATTGGAGGAAATTTCAACAGTTTCTTCCTCTATTAGTTCCACATCTTGGAGAGGTTCTTCAAAGCGGACACTTATCTCTATGAATATATTTTTGGTTATGATATTCAAGAGTTTTTATCCATTTTATTATTATGGACACCCAATGAACATACACTCAATACTCTGTGGTTGTAAATACTTCCTCTTGTCAAGTGGAATTCGAGCCCAAGTAGTGGACCCAAAAACTTTGAAATTGGACACATCCAGTTTGTGAACAAAGTATGATTCGAAAGGATTTTTTACTTTCATGGAAGAATGAGGGACCATTTTATAAATGTAGGAATCAAAATTCATTTCTTAAGCCCAAATATTTGGCTTCAAGCATGCAGGTGGTCATCTCTTTAAGGGCTAGATTTTTCCTTTCCGCTACACCATTCTGCTGGGGTGTGTGGGAATGGAGTGTTGGATATTGATTCCATATTTAGCAAATATTTTCAGCAGTTTAGAATTGATGTAATCTCCTCCATTATCACATCTGAGAGAATTTATCTTCCTCCCAGAGGCATTCTCAACATATGCCTTAAAATCAATGAATCTTTCAAGAACTTCAATTTTTTTCTTTAGGAAGAAAACCCAAGTGAATACAGAGAAGTCATCGATGAAGGTGATCACATAAATTGAACCAATCATGGATATTTTAGGCATAGGACCACTGATATCAGAGTGGATCAGCCCCAAAATACTTGTAGCTCGACTTTCCTTTCCCCGATCAAATTTGCACTCAAGGTGTTTACTAACAATGAAACCTTTGCAAATTCCACTGGAGGTTTTGATGGCAGGGAGGAATTCCACCATGAAGTGCTTTTGAAGTTGCTGAAAGTATTGAAATTAAAATCTCCCAAACCTTTCATGCCACAGTCGACTGACCTAGTTCCCATGAGTCAAAAGGGCGGTGGGATTTCCATCAGGTACAAACTTGGAGAACTCATAGGTTTTAGTTGAATGAGTTTCTATACCTACTGCAATGAGTTTTCCGGATACAATTTCTAATATCACAACACCATTCGGGCTAAAATTTACTCTCTTGGACAATCCTATGTGTGTTATTTGATATACACTCAATAGATTTGAAGCCAAGGAGGCCACATACAGAACATCATAGAAGCTGCCGTGTTCAAGTTTTACAGTACCTTTTCTTTTCGAAATGATTTGAGAATCACCTCACATGTGGATGGGAATGCTACTGTTGGAGTCCATGAATGAAAAGGATTCTTTTCTTTCCACCATATGGTTCGAAGCACCAGAGTCTATGAGGAGATCTCTAGGCTTCAAAACATTTTCCATGAGGGAATGTCCTCTTTCGAGCTGGGTGTTTCGATCATGATTTTATCTCTTCCTTGTACCTTCAGGAAGATTGATGTTATTCTTCTCAAGGAGAAGATTCATAGCATCAAGTTGTTTCTTCATGTAGGATCTTTCAGGGTGAAATCCCTTTCCACAATAGAAACATTTGACCTTTTCTTTTCCTTCTTTGCCTTTGTTCTTGTTCTTCCTTGAGCATGAGGGCTCATTAAGCTACCAAGGTTTCTGCTTTGGCTTGGGAAAATCAAACTTAGTCTTTTGGTTATTTTTCTTTCCCTTTCCATTTGTAGCCTTGGGTCTTCGACCAAACAGATCTTGGTCCTTGGAAGATCTGATGATCCCCATTTGGACAAGATTGCCATGCTCATTTGTGAGAGACTCAATGCATGCATTGAGGGATGAAATTTTCCAATTTGGGATTGTGAGCTTCCCTATAGGGAATGTGGACACAAATACTTATAAATATCGACCAAGTTTTGAGAGGATGGCTATGATGAGTTGATCATCCTCCTTCTCAATTTTGTACAGCTTCAATTGGAGCACCGGGTGCTTGAACTTGGTGAAGAAATCATTCATGGTTTCTAAGTTACCTGGGTTTAGAGAAATAAGATCATTCTCTAGCTTATAGATCCTCTATTTATCTTGCTTATCAAACATAGTAGAAAGTTGATTCCAAATCTCCTTGGGAGTCTTCAATCCAGTGATGTGGAAGAGAATATCTCTAGATATTAAAAGGCACAAAAATACATACTCTTCATCAAGCTTATTCCAGTATTTTTCTTTGTCAACAACATTATTCGGCTCTATTTCTATGTCCATTGTGACTTTATAGATTCCTTTGGAGTGCAGTTGAATCTTCATGTCCTCCTTCCATTGGTGGTAATTCAGAGTGAGTAGATTCATAGAAGAGGCCATGATGTTCTTGTAGCGAATGTAGTGAAAGACTTTGAAAAACCTGCAAAAACACAAAAAAGGGCACCGTAAGGTCAAACAACTTGCACTTTTCAATTTTTCATCACACCCAGCATAGTCAATCAAGCAAGTTTGATCAACAATTCCTTTGCCTAGGAATTATGTGGTAAAATTTCTCCGTTTGGTGTAGAGCTGGAATTTTTGAGATTTTTGGTCAAATTGAATCATAGTTCCATCAAGAAATCTTGTTGGAGAGGAAGAGCCTTGTCCCGCCGTGTCTTTAATACCGTATGAAAATTGAGTCACAGTAATATGAGGACCAAGGCACAACTTACAGAATATTCAAGGATTAATTACACAGAAAAATGACATGAAAGTGCTCCAATTGGAAGTTGTAGCTATATATTATCAATAATCAAACAACAGTAGTGATACAATGTCATACACTTGCATGAATATAAAGATAATTCGAATTCCAAAGAGGTCATTCGAATTGCACACATGAGAGTGGCTTAGCTGTCAGTTAGCAACACTAAACACATTAATTAACCACTAATCACAACAATAATCATCTCTAACTAAATCAGAGGAAGTTATGACTGATTCTAATCAAATAGAACTCAATTGCATGTCAATCAGTAGGTGAGGGTGCATATCTGACTTCCATTAGCTAATATAAAGTGAACTGAACTGAACTGAGTCACCAGAAATTGTTGGAGGCATCTTAAATCACTCCAGTTTAATGGAAATTACCAAAAATAGACAAAATGATGATGGAGGATCCTTTATGTTAGAATTCCATAGGTTATCCTATATTATTAGCATTTAATTTCAATTTCATAAAAGCATATAGACATGATCACTAAAAGAAAAATTATCACAAGAACAACACAGATTTATCCCGGGAAAAACCCAGCAAAAGCTTCCTCAATATAGATGCCCCAAAAGATAAAAGGTAAAACCCAAAACTGATCCTCCTCCTTCTCTAGCTACAACTCTTTCTCTCTCTCTATTATGCACTACACAAGTGAGTGTGCGTGTCTCAAATGAGAGGCACCTCACTCTATTTATATTCTTTTGTTCACTTGACATTTAACATAGTTATGTAGGCTCGAGTAAACTTAAATCAGTTATGTAGGATCGAGTAGACAAAAATAGGCTAAATTAATATAATAATATATTCTGGAGGGTACTAATGACTCGACTTATAATGGATGGGACTTCCTCACGACTCTTAGTAATTCTCCCGATATCAACATCAAAGTACAAAAGAAATAGAAATGATTATCTCGATAAGAACATCGGGGACCGATAAAATACATTTAGAATATTCTTCGAAGTTACAATAATTCAACACTCCCCCTTAACAAGAAGGGTATTCTACAACAAAAACAACTGTAGGAGAGACAGGGCATCATCAACATCATCAGGGTGATACATCTATAAATAATTGGAAGCTTTTCATCATCTTCAACATATAGTCTTCATATTCAAACTTCAGCAGCAATAACACTTTGACCGCTCAATCGACAACATCATTTCGATTAGAAACATCATCATCTAAAATTTCAATCAACATCATCATCATCATCAGACTCTGAGCTTTCGATCCGCATCGTCATCATCATCATACTCTGAACTTTCAATCAATAACATCATCATCATCACATTCTGATCTTTCAATCAACAATCATCATCATCATCATACTTTTCTCTTTCGATCAGCAACATCATCATCATACTTTTCTCTTTCGATCAGCAACATCATCATCATCACATTATGATATTTTGATCAGTAACATCATCATCATCACACTCTAATCTTTCGATCAGTAATATCATCATCATCACACTCTGATCTTTCGATCAGTAACATCATCATCATTAGCAACAACCTGCAATCCACAATACGAAGACGAAAGTCTTCGGATCACTTTTGGACTTAAAGTCCAGGGATGATGCAATCCTACCACATTCTCAAGGACTGAAGTCACCGGATCTATTCTGAACAAAAATTCAAGGATGATACAATCCTACCACATTCTCGAGTACCAAAGTCACCGGTCCAGCTCTAAACAAAAGTTCAAGGATGATACAATCCTACCATATTCTCGAGTACTGAAGTCACCGGATCAGTTATGAGCAAAAGTTCAAGGATGATGCAATCCTACCACATTCTTGAGTACCAAAGTCACCAGATCCTTTATGAACAAAATTTCAAGGGTGATACAATCCTACCACATTATCGAGTACCAAAGTCACCGGATCTATTCTGAACTGAATTTCAGGGATGATACAATCCCACCACATTCTCAAGGACCGAAGTCATTAGATCTATTGTGAACCAAAGTTCAGGGATGATACAATCCCACCACATTCTTGAGGACCGAAGTCATCGTATCCGTTCTGAACCGAAGTTCAGGGATGATACAATCCAACCACATTTTGGAGGACCAAAGTCACTGGATCCATTCTGAATCGAAGTTCAGGGATGATACAATCCCACCACATTCTCGAGGACTAAAGTCACCAGATCAGTTTTGAAAAAAAGTTCAAGGATGATATAATCCCTCTTCATTCTCGAGGACCGAAGTCACTGGATCACTTTAGGACAAGTTTCCTGGGATGATACAATCCCACTGCAACATCACTTCTCACCCTTTCGAGGGAGGTCTTTTCAAACAACACCAAGATTGTCTCGAAAGTTTTCTAACTTTACTTGAGATAGAGGCTTCTTCAACACATCAATAAATTTCTCATCAGTACTCATATCATATCATATCTCATATGTAGAAATATCGGATTTCTATGTTCTTCGATCTATCATGGAACACTGGGTTCTCCGACATCTTTATACAACTTTGGTTATCACATAGGATCTCGATAGTATCCATCTCTAGGTCAAATAGACCTGACATCAGCTTTCGAAGCCATATGGCTTCACAACTAGCATAGCAAGATACTATGTGTTCTGCTTCGGCCATGCTAAGAGAAATACTGGACTATTTCTTGCTAAACCATGAAATCATAGGAGACCCCAGAAAAAAGCATCCACCCGATGTGATTTTACTGTCTGCGACACTTCTAGCCCAATCTGCATATGTATAGACATACAATCTATAATCATGTTTTCCATCATAGTATAGACCAAAGTCTATTGTCCTTTTCAGATATCTCATCACATGTTTTGTAGCTATCGAGTGAAATCGTCTAGGTTGAACTAGATACTGATTCAAGGTGTTCACAACAAAACAAATGTTTGGTCTTGTATTGGTTAGATACATCAACGATCTAATAATCTTCCTGTATTGAGTCACATCCACTAACTCTGACGAGTCATAAGCTAACAACTTCAGGTTGGAATCCATGGGTGTGGCCATGGATTTGCATTCCAACATATCAAATCTTTTCAAAACATCCACTGCATACTTTCCCTGGTTGAGAGATATTCCTTCTGAGTTCTTCCATACTTCTAGACCTAGGAAGTAATGCATTAGACCAAGGTCTTTCATCTCAAATTCTTCAGCGAGCTTCTTCTTGCATTCTACAATATGTTTCCCATTCCCTGTCATAAATAGATCATCCACATACAGTAATAGTATGACAAGTTCATCTTCTATAACCTTGAAGTAAAGGTTAGGGTCAACCTTACTCTTGGAAATTAACCCCTTGCTTGTCAGGAAACTATCTATACTTCCATACCAAGCTCTGTGAGCTTGCTTCAGGCCATACAGTGCCTTCTTCAACTTGCATATGTGAGTTCATCTATCTTAAACCTCAAATCCTTGTGGTTGTTCTAAGTATACTTCTTCTTCAATCACACCATTTAGGAAGGCTGTTTTCACATCCATCTGATGTAAGTTCTTTTTAGTAATCAATTCCCTCTTTCCAAGAGAAACCTCTAGCCAAAAATCTAGCATTGTACTTCTCTATACTTCCATCAGTTGTATGTTTTCTCTTGTATATCCATTGGGAGGATACTATACTCATTCCTTCTGGTTTGGGAACTATAACTCACACATCGTTCTTCATTGTTGATTGATATTCTTCAATCATTTCTTCTATACAACTTCTTCGTATTTGCAGGTTCTTGATCTACAAGATCACACATCAAAGATACATAGTTGGAAAATGTCTTGGGATTCTTACTTACCGTTGTGGAGCCTTCATGAGGTCCATATCTTTCTGATTCTTGTATAATTTCTCTTTCCCAAGAAGGATTTCTCTTTTGTGATATCTTCATCGTAGGAGGTTCTTGTGGTTTTTTCATATCATGTTCTTCAGGAGCTTCATCTTCAGGGAGGAATGTAGTCTCTACATTTCTGACTTGTGCATCTTCCTCATACACATCTTCATGTTGGCATTTTCTGTATCTCTTGAGAGCTTCTTCTTCATCGAATGTTACATCTCTAATGATTCCCATGTGATAAAATCAAGGAATGTAAATTTTGAATGCCTTGGATACTTCACAGTATCCAAAAAAATCCCCTTCTTTCTGGAAGGGTCCAACTTGGTTCTTTTCTATTTCGGTATATGAATATATAGTAGACAACCAAATATTTTGAGGTGACTTACTTTAGGCTTCTTTCCTGTGAACATCTCTTCTAGAGTCTTGAATCCAAGAGCATTGTGAGATATTCTATTCTATATGTAGACAATAGTTCTTGTTGCTTCTTCCCATAGATGCATTGGAATATCTTGATCATCCATCATTTTCTTCATTGCCTCCATGATGATTCCGTTCTTTTTTTCCACAACACCATTATGTTGAGGATTGTAGGGAGTGGTTAGTTCCCTCTTGATTTTGGTATCTTTATAGAAGGCTTCAAACTATTTCGAAGTATATTCTCCGCCATTGTCTGATCAGAGTGTCTTGATTCTCTTATCTGAAAGATTCTCTATCAAGGCTTTGAATTCCTTGAATTTCTCAAACACTTCATTCTTTTCTTTCAAGAAGTATATCCAAGTCTTTCTTGAATAGTCATCAATAAATGTAATATAATATTCAAAGCCACTTAAATATGTGGAGGACATTGGACCCCACACACTTGAATGAATCAATTCCAACGTACCTTTTGTTTTTGTTTCACTCTCCGGAAATGGATTCTTGATGTTCTTCCCTTTCGCACATCCATTGAAAATGCCTTCATGTTTGATCTTCAAGTCTGGTAGTCTTGTCACTACTTTGTTCACATGAGGTAGTGCCTTGTAATTGATGTGGGCAAGCCTTTTATGCCATAGTTCACTAGGGTCAGTGGATGCATGAACAAGGGATATTTCTGAATGTCCCTTGAGTTTATATAGGCCTCCTTCTTCTTCACTGATACCAACTGCATCTTAAATTTTCTTTCCTTTGGGCCACATGAGTACTTGGCCATCTATGAATGCAACTCTGAATCCTTTATTATCTAAAGCTGCGATAGAAATTAGATTCTTCTTTAGACCAGGTACATACAATACTTCTTTCATCTTCAAGGGATTTCCTAAATCAAGATTGTAGCTTGCTTCCCCAATTCCTTTGATCAGATATTGATAGTCATCTCCTAGAGATACTTTATGAGGAAAGCTATTTTATTCAAGTATTAACAGGTTTTTCTTTTGTCCCATCATGTACTTTGAAGCACCACTATCAATAAGCCAAGTTTCCTCTATAGGTGTTATAGATCCAGAGAGTGCAGAGAATGGTACATACTCTTCTGCATCCTCTTCTCTTGCTTTCTATCTTGCAGGTCCTTCCTCTTCTTCTTCTTCATCCTCATGTTTAGCTAGATGAGCATGATGTCTTTTGTTGTTTTTTATCCTCTTCTTATATCCTTGTCTCTTCATAGGACAATTTCTGGCAATGTGTCGTATCTTATCACAATGAAAACATTGAAAGCCGGAGTAGTCCTTACTTGGAGGACTTTCTCTTGTTCTTTGTATTATTTTGGGAGGTTGAGGCTCCTTGTGTTTTCTCTTCTTGAATTTAGGTTGAATTCTTCTTTTGGTATGAGTGGCTAGGGCCTGATCATCTTCCTTCAGTAGAGCTTCTCTGTTTTCCACTCTAGTCTCCTCTTGAATACAATCTTCCCATACAACATCAAACTTCAAGATTTCCTTCCTGGCACACATCATGTGGATGAATGAATCCCAGAGTCTAGTGAGACCATTGAGGGCAGTCATAACTAACTCATCTTCATCAAGTTTGTCTATAATGGATTCTAGTTGTTCCTTGAAATGGGAGACCCTTGTGAATTAGTCTTGGATGGATTCTCCATGACTCATCTTGGTTCTCTTCAGTTGAGATCTTAGATTCATCTTTCTGTTGATGTTTCTTCCTTCATATATTCTTGATAGGGCATCATACTTTTCTTTCGGAGTCTTCTTGGATGACACTTGAGGGATCAGGTGATCCTTGATAGAATCAACAATAATCCTTTGTGCCCTAATCATATCCTTCTTGTGCTTCTCCTTAGCTTCAGCTTCTTAAGGTTTTGCAACTTCATATTTGATATACTTATCAAGATCATTCTTTTGGAGAATGAGGCCAATCCTATATTTACATGCTCACAAATTATCTATTCCTTCTAGTTTGTCCTCAAGCTTAGTGCTTGGGGCCATCTTGTCAGAAAGTCACAAAAAATTGAAATTCTATGGAATGAGAAACTAAACTTACTAGGAGATGCTCTTGACTAAGGCAATTTGACTAGTGTGCTTGGTTTCTGGAGATCTCAAGTATTCACCTTTCAAATATGACTTGTGAGATTCAACACTACAGCTTTTAGCAATTTTCTGGTGCAGTTGTCATACTAGGGTTTGACTTTCTGGGAAATCTGATCCTCCAAAAAATTCGATCTTGGCATCAAAAGATGCGCTCTGAGAGGGCACAACTTTCCATTGATTTAGTTTTCCAAAATTCAATTTTTTTTTGAAACCCTAGTTTCTTGTCGGAGAGAGAGAGAAGGATTTTTCTCTTGTGAAAGTTGTCATGATTCAGGTTAGATCTGATACCATGTTAGAATTCCATATGATAAGCTAGATTATTAGCATTTAATTTCAATTTCATAAAAGAATATAGACAGGATCACTGAAAGAAACAGTATCACAAGGACACCATAGATTTATCCTGGGAAAAACTTAATGGGAAAAACCCACACTACTACATTTCGACCAAAAATCGACGGCAGAATTTTCGGATTTTCGACACTTCCCTATCGCATGTACGACACTTTGATTTTTTTTTAAGCGTCAGAAACTTGTCGTCGGTTATCCGACACCTAAGTAACCATCGGTTAAGCGACACCTAAGTAACCGTCGATTTAATTTAAAGCGTCGGTTAAGCGACAGAATATCTTCGATGGTAGTAATTTTTTTTTGAAAAAATAGCTTTCATGTCGTCGATAAAGCGACAGAATATCCGTCAGATAAGCGACGGAGATAACGGTTAAGAGTCGGATAAGCGACAGGAATAACCGTCGCTTAAACGATGACTATCAAGAGGAAGCATCAGATAAGCGACAGATAGAGCCGTCGCTTAAGCGACGGATATCAAGAGAAAGCGTCGGATAAGAGATAGATATAGCCGTCGCTTAAGCGACGGCAGTGAATTTTTAAAAAAAAAAAAAACCTTAAAAATTGTCTGGCTTGGTTTTGATAGCTATAAAAATAAAAGCAACAATTACATTTCACAAATTATGAAAATGTTGCTCCCAAAAATGTGAAATGCAGTTTGTAAATGCAGTGGGTTTATATGAATCAAAAGATTGGATTGTAGTTCTACATAGCCATGAATCTTAAATCTGTATACAAGCTGTAACTCTTTAACCTAAGGTAATCCTAAGATATCAAATAAAGAATAGTAGATAACTAGATATTAATTTTTAACTAAACTAAATAAAAAAAATATTAAATGTAATTAAGATATTCTCTTTATCTATGACCAAAAAGTGGATGAAGACATTTCACTGAAAGTTTTTGTTCTCCATATGCCATATCCCAAAACATGACAAAATATTCTGTTACTTAGTGTTGCAAGTGTGTGGAGTGAAGTAGGGAGCATGAGCAGAGTGATCCTTACCAGAAAAATCTTGGGAGCGAGATGGTCAAGAAGCATTTTGACAAACATACATGCATATATACTAAGAAAAGGGTTAGAATGCCAAGTTAATCGCAAAAATCATTATTTCAGTGCTGCTAGAAGTGAAATACTACATTATTAAAAAGTTAGAACTTAGAACTATGATTTATATTATATTAGAGCATGATCCTTTAGTACAATCCTCATGTCCAAATACTGTTGACCTTTCAGTACTTACAAAGTTAAAACTTAGATTGCATGAATTAGAAAAAAATCCTAGAAAATGAAGCTGAACCAAACAATATCAACCTTGTAGCAGTTACAAAGTTATAAATCAAATAGCAGGAAGTAGAATATGAAATGAAATAGCCCATCATGAACAAAGAGTTATAATATACATAAACTAATGTTTACATTGTACAAAATAGTACAATGGCCTAATTTACAAAATAGAAACTAAAACACTGAACTGAAGTGAAGTGAAATTGGGCCAGAAAAATATTCCTCAATATAGATGCCTCAAAAGTTAAAAGATAAAACCAAAAAATGATCCTCCTCCTTCTCCAGCTAGAGGTATTTCTCTCTCTCTCTCTCCTATGCGCTACACAAGTGAGTGTGTGTGTCTCAAATGAGAGGTGTCTCACTTTATTTATATTCTTTCGTTCACTTGACATCTAACCTAGTTATGTAGGCTCGAGTAAACTTAACTGAGTTATGCAGGCTCGAGTAGACATAACAGGGCTCACTTAATATAATAATATATTTCGGAGGGTACTAATGACCAGACTTACAACTGGGGGGACTTCCTCATGAATCTTAGTAATTATCCTGATAGGAACATCGGGATACAAAGAAATACAAATGATTCTCCCGATAGGAACATCGGGGACCAATAAAATACATTTAGAATATTCTTCGAAGTTACAATAATTAAACACTTTAAGGCTGTAGTTTAATTGAAAGTAGGTGGAATAACCATCAATTAACTGATTTAGGGTGCTAAGTTCATGCAGATCAATCCATATTTTCTCATTGATTGACGGAGGAAGCTCAGTTAGTCTCCCCGATTGAAGGAGGATGATCGAGTTGATGATGTAGTCACATATTCAAGCCAATAACTTAGGATAAGTGATAAAATAGGCAAATTAGGACAAATAAACATGTGTGGGTTGGAGAATGATTCCAACACTTATCTTGCGGAAGGGTTTTCCCATGAAGTTTTCCTTATTATATTAAGCAATATTTTATTCATTTAGATTATATGGGTAACTTTTGGCCTAGTTTCCAAGGCCCAAGTTGGCCAAAGTTAGGATTAATGGCGGGTGTTATGATTAATTAATCCTCCTTTGTCCAATATAGTCTATTTGGTCATTTTACTAACTTAGTAAGTTATTATAACTACACTAGAGTATGGGGGAAACACCTAAAGGTTATCTTCCACTTACTACATGTGCATGCATGACTTTATGTGCGTCTGAGACCAATCCCTACATTCTAGGAGACCCCTTTGAGTGCCACTAGCATCCTCCTTTAGTTGGTTGTGGTAGGTAGGAAATTATGCTGAGTTATCCTCTAGTTATAATTAGTTAGATCACTATCAGTTAGTCTAGCGCCATTTTTTCATGCATGTTGGGAGTGTGGCACCTTTTTTCCACCTACCTCATAAGTTAACTAATTGTAGACTAATTTAGACATTCAGAGTTAAACTAGTGAGGTCCAGTTGTGAGTTTTCCACACTAAGTTAGCTAATTAACCAGTTAGAACTGATAGATTCGAATCCTATCCACATTATTCGAATTCTATTTATTGTAACACCATTGTATTACTAATTAATGAATGAAGATTAATGTTGTGATTATCTGAGGAATTCTTGTCCAATTTATCTGAAGTTTGTGGCATGAATTTCTTGGTCAATGTACATTCTCTTTGATTATTCCACTGCATAATTCCCTTCCTACAACTTTCATATTTTCCTGTAGATCAATGGTTCATAAATTTAATAGAGGTTGGTATATAGGGTATATTTTATAGTGTAAAAATATAATATTGTTTAGTAATCGAATACATTACTTTGGTTACCATCATTCTGATCATAAATTTCTTGTCAGGTAGAAGGATAGTTAATAATTCATAGTTGAAATAAGGATTAAAGAGCTTATGTATAATCATTTATGATTGACTTAAGAGGAGATAAAGCAATCTCCCAAACATAAAATAATGTGTTTATCCTTTTGATATTTGGTAGTTAATATGATTCTAGTTGGTGATTAAGTACATCTTAATTTTATAAGGTAAAGTTGAATATATTTGTGAATGTATAATTATGTAACGACCCTTCATGAGGTCTGACCAAAATAACTAACATGCATTCATACAAATAAATCTAGATATGATAGAGAAGTTAAGAACATCTATTTTTTTCTTTTTAAAAGTCATTTACAAGGTAGGTAAGTATATATGACATTACGAATCATAAACAGATCCAGATAAATCCATTGAATTAAACTATTCCATTTTCATGTGCAACATTTAAAAAATTCAAACAACTTTGAAATACCTATTCATATCACTAGTTGTTGTCATTTGATGATGAGGACGAAGGTTTTTTTGTCATCACTCTATTGCATTTGCTGTCATTGGATTTCCAATCATGCCGGATCGATCAGTTTCCTCTCTACCATACCCTAATGGGTACCCTCCTTCCCTCGGGACGCCCGAGCTCGACGGGGCTGACCATACTTGGATAGAAATGGAAGTACGATGACAAGCTCCTGGTGGGAGGCTCCCAACCTCATCCACGTCATACTCAACCACACTCTTCCATAGTCACCTTAGAGCCACCCAAAGTGTTCGGGCTCCCACCTATGGCAGGACCAAAGAAGAAGAACATGATAAAACCCTATCCACCTTACTTCCTTTTCTTTATCTTTTATTAACCATTTCTTTAATTCCCATGGATCCCATGCACCACTTTTAGTTAACTCTTTAGTTTACTTTAATTAATTAATTGATTTATTTTATTTACCAACCCACTTTTTAGTTATCTTTAGTTCTTTAATTCTTTTTCTATTAGTTAGGATTTCACTTTAGTTCAAGTTCCTTAATTTACTCTGTTAGCCGATTTCTTAAATTAGATTTATTTCAGTTTATTTATCCTTATTTATTTATTGGTTTATTTATTTATTATTTATTTTTATTTTTATTATTTTTTACTTAAAGTTCTTTATGATCAATTTATTTTTTCCCTTAATTAAATTAGATGTTGATTACCGCTCCATTCTCCTCACGACCATAATTATCAAGGTGCTATCTTCCAAGCATGCTCTTTCGATAATTCCCATATACGGGGAGTTGGTTATGACGACTGAGCCAATGTTATCTCTATTCTCCTACCTTGGGAAGAGCCAAGTGGTCCCTGGGGAATAATGATGAATCCTTATTGTGTGTCCCCTCGTAATAATCTTCATGAGTGACTGAATCACAACCTATCCTCATGGCACATGCATATGATGAACTAGAGTTTTCCTCACTCTATTCAAAGTTCATCGCACCATCCAATTTTCTATCCTTACAAGTATAAATTTTCATCCTCATCGCATGATGTGTATTGATTGCCAATCACAATCCCATCATCTACACATAAAACAACACATGCATCAAATCTCATAAATAATATTTCAACTATAACAAAATCATAAATCGAACTCAACTATCGAGGTTTCTCGACTCATCCAGAGTACATGCATGCTAGTGCATCACACATATTATAATTCAATCATGTTATATACAAGACTGATATCACCTGCAATAGTCGTTCACTAGAGTCTTTGCATATCCATGATTTCTTGTGTTTCATGTACCTCCCTTTCTTGTCACACTCGACAGACCATCAGAGTACATGTTACATAAGTTTTGTCAAAACATTATACAACTTTAATCATTATTGATAAATTTACATGATTTTTTATTCACAATTAAAATCATAGTATAACTGCATACATAATTGCCCAAATGTCGACATTATTTTCATAATCATAATTTACTCAACAATATGTCATATAATCCTTATTAGGTCATATCTCATTAATAATTCATTGCTTCACACAAGTCTATGTCATCCGAAACTCGATGCCCTCAAAATACGCCCATACAAAATTTTAGATCCCAAAATAATAAATAGTTGGGTCATTTGTCATAGAATTCCCTCAAGTAATAGTTCTTCTTATCTCAAGAGTTAGGGTAAAAATAGGGGATTACATACACCCCCACTTCAGGAACTTAGTCCTGAATTTCTAGAATAAGTATGGAACGTCTACATATTTCCAATGCTTCCTCTCAGGTCACAACATTGGGACAATAACTATTCTTAATTTTTGATCCTCATACATGAATCAAATAATGCTAGTTTAGCAAAATACAACAAGCTGTTAACTTAGTATCGATTCGGCATTTCTATCTATACATAATGATTTTATTTAATTACTTTTCCTATCCCTACATGGGAATTACATACTCCCCCTCTTTACAGAACTTCATTTCGAAGTTGAATTTTTTTCTTTTATCATCTATTCTATGCTAGTTTCTCTCACATTCAAAACTTTATCCCATTTTATTATTTTTTCATCAAATGATCATTCCCATAAGAACTATATATATTGCCATTATTGACCTTGTGTTCCAAGAAATAAGGTTCCAACCCTCTTTCTTTAATTCAATATTAATTTCACATAATGTAATCCCGTAGTATCTTAAATAATTTCCAATATGATCTAGATTCTCAATACCTCCTAATCTCTCATGAGGTTTTTTGATATCCAAATTAACTACAATGTATATCACATGAATAATCAATCAACATTTTGCACATCCAAAGGTAGGTAAGAATTCAAATCTTTTTGGCTATCCTCTCTTCTTAAGAGAGAAGGTATACAATCCTCAATAGATTGGTAGTTACAATTATGAATTTATAAATCAATAAGGTCTATTAAATAGTCAAGAATCAATGCATAAGTTACCCTTCACTCTCATAAGGCTTCTTCCAAACCCATAGATATTAATAAAATTGAGTCTCAATTTAGATATGATTCCAACATGTCAAAACTTAGCAAATTAGTCAAACATATTAAACTTTAACTTTTATCCATTTCTCCAAAACATCATGTCCTTACCTCCTTTCAACATTCTCGTTATCATATGATCCCTTCAACAGGATTTACAGGTCACATCTTATGTGTTGTTATAGCCTCATCGAGTCTTGTTTTAAGGATTAGTCGTATTTTTTATTTAGGATTTATTATGTTTTAGGAGGTTGTAATCATTAGGTTTAGTTGGTTCACTAACAGTTTTCTTCCTAGAAGTTATTCATATCATACTTTCTTTAGTCAATATACCAAAAAGTTTAACTCTTTTGAGTGTGCATAACTCTCTTGATGCAACCAAATGTTAGTATGCAAAATCTCAAAGTACTATATTTTTGACAATCATAGCATAGCTAGAATTTAGTTAACCTTTTTGCAAATGACATACATTGAATCTGTATTTATATTGAGACAAATGTATTCTTGTATTTGTTTATATTCTTGAAAAGGTATTATACTTTTAAGGATATCATTACTTTTAGGTCCTTTCTTGGGACATATTTTGATATGCATAAAAAGGTATGCCAAATTTACCATCAATGTTTTATTCTCATCATTGAATTTAATCAACATAATGTCCTTCATATGGAGACACATTAACCTCCCAACATAACTTCAACACTTTATGCAATGATAATCTCTTAGCTCAAATTTCTATGATAGCTTCTATGCATTTTTCTTTCATGCATTCAACAAATCATGCAAGACTTTTGTATGATTTAAATGTCACTATCAATTTGATAAATAAAAAATTTCACATAATCAAATTTAAGGTATGTTTCTCTATATAATACTTACTCATACCTTCATATCACACATTCAAGTTCCTATCACCTCTTTCATGCTCAATGTACCTATTTATTTTTATATTAGCATGGGAGTGAGGAAGGGATGTGGTACCTTCCTTCATTGAATAAATTCATTATAAAACCATAAAAAACTTTCCCATATAACCCTGATAACATCAAGTAGTGACATGATCCAATGCCTTGTAAGGTAAGATAAGATACATTCCTACGAATAATTTGATCATACCACATCCTAAATATAATCAATTTGATTATAAACCTAAGGCATTACACCCTCAACATAATCAATTCCTTTATATTAGTGGAATTATCAATTTATTGATAAAACATAACCCATACGACATAATGCATTTAAACAATCCAATTAATTATAACACAATCATTTTTCTCTTACATAACCTGATCTATTAATACCATGAATTCTTACATCACCATTAATTCCTATAACTCAACTCGTTATCTAGCAAACCAATACATTTATGTAATTTAACTTTGTTATATTAGCACATGAACATAAAGTAATATATTATGTCATACAACTCAAGTTATCATACAACAACATAAGGGTGAGTGCACAAAGTTGAGGGTATCTTTTGGTGTGTTAGATGCAATAGAAAACTGAAAAAACAGACATCCATCAACTTTCATGGATATTTTGAGACACTTACACAATGAATCTTGCAATGAGTAAAAAACAAGAAATGTAGGAAATTGAATGACCTTTCCAAATATATAATTTTTTTTCTATTGAAAATTCGTTTAACTATATAAAGTTAGATATTTTTTAAGGAGCACTTTTTACTTTTGGGACAAATTATAAGGTATATAATTTTGGGGGTGCAGCGTTTGAGTGACTAAATGATGGAATAAACTTACGAAAACTGGTATACATATAGAGAACATATAGTACTAGTGGACGACTATTTTTCCAATAATAAAAATTATATATATATATATATATATATATTATCTAAGAGATCAAACCTCGAAAATGGTACATCAATTGTGGGTGCAACGTTTGAATGTCTTAATGCAATTATTTGGAAATGGGTTTTTATAGCATTTAGAGGTTAGTGTTCTTTAGTGCACCATACATGTTTTTTTAAAATGGTTGAGAAACGAAAGAGATCTTGGTCCTTGGAAGATATGATGATCCCCATTTGGACAAGATTGTCATGCTCATTTGTGAGAGACTCAATGCATGCATTGAGGGATGAAATTTTCCAATTTGGGATTGTGAGCTTCCCTATATGGAATCTGAACACAAATACTTAATAATCTCGACCAAGTTTTGAGAGGATGGCTATGATGAGTTGATCATCCTCCTTCTCAATTTTGTATGGCTTCAATTGGAGCACTGGGTGCTTGAACTTGGTGTAGAAATCATTCATGGTTTTTAAGTTACCTGGGTTTAGAGAAATAAGATCATTCTCTAGCTTATAGATCCTCTATTTATCTTGCTTATCAAACATAGTAGCAAGTTGATGCCAAATCTCCTTGGGAGTCTTCAATCCAGTGATGTGGAAGAGAAGATATCTAGATATTAAAAGGCACAAAAATACATATGCTTCATCAAGCTTATTCTAGTATTTTCCTTTGTCAAAAACAGTATTCGGCTCTATTTCTGTGTCCATTGCGACTTTATAGATTCCTTTGGAGTGTAATTGAATCTTCATGTCCTCCTTCCATTGGTGGTGGTAATTCAGAGTGAGTAGATTCATAGAAGAGGCCATGATGTTCTTGTAGCGAATGCAGTGAAAGACTTTGAAAAACCTGCAAAAACACAGAAAAGGGCACCGTAAGGTTGAACAGCTTGCACTTTTCAATTTTTCATCACACCCGGCAAAGTCAATCAAGCAAGTTTGATCAACAATTCCTTTGCCTAGGAATTATGTGGTAAAATTTCTGCGTTTGGTGCAGAGATGGAATTTTTGAGATTTTTTGTCAAATTGAATCATAGATCCATCAAGAAATCTTGTTGGAGAGGAAGATCCTTGTCCCGCTGTGGCTTTGATACCATATGAAAATTGAGTCATAGTAATATGAGGACCAAGGCCCAACTTACAGAATATTCAAGGATTAATTACACAGAAAAATGACATCAAAGTGTTGCAATTGGAAGTTGTAGCTATATATTATCAATAATCAAACAAAAGTAGTGATACAATGTCATACACTTGCATGAATATAAAGATAATTCGAATTCCAAAGAGGTCATTCGAATTGCACACAGGAGAGTGGCTTAGCTGTCAGTTAGCCACACTAAACACATTAATTAACCACTAATCACAACAATAATCATCTCTAACTAAATCAGAGGAAGTTATGACTGAGTCTAATCAAATAGAACTCAATTGCATGTCAATCAGTAGGTGAGGGTGCATATCTGACTTCTCGAGGACCAAAGTCACCGGATCCATTATGAACCGAAGTTAAGGGATGATACAATCCCACCACATTCTCGAGGACTAAAGTCACCAGATCAGTTTTGAAAAAAAATTCAAGGATGATACAATCCCTCTTCATTCTCGAGGACCAAAGTACTGGATCACTTTAGGACAAGTGTCCCGGGATGATACAATCCCACTGCAACATCACTTCTCCCCCTTTCGAGGGAGGTCATTTAAAACAACACCAAGATTGTCTCAAATGTTTTCAAACTTTACTCGAGATAGAGGCTTCTTCAACACATCAACCACTTTCTCATCAGTACTCATATCATATCATATCTCATATGTAGAAATACTGGATTTCTATTTTCTTCGATCTATCATGGAACATTGGGTTCTCCGACATCTTTACACAACTTTGGTTATCACATAGAATCTCAATAGTATCCATCTCTAGGTCAAAGAGACCTGACATCAGCTTTCGAATCCATATGGATTCACAACTAGCAGAGCAAGCTACTATGTGTTCTGCTTCGGCCATGCTAAGAGAAATACTGGACTGTTTCTTGCTAAACCATGAAATCATAGGAGACCCCAGAAAAAAGCATCCACCCGATGTGATTTTACTGTCTGATACACTTCTATCCCAATCTGCATATGTATAGACATACAATCTGTAATCATGTTTTCCATCATAGTATAGACCAAAGTCTGTAGTCCTTTTAAGATATCTCATCACATGTTTTGCAGCTATCGAGTGAACTCGTCTAGGTTGAACTAGATACTGACTCAAGGTGTTCACAACAAAACAAATGTTTGGTTTGGTATTGGTTAGATACATCAACGATCTAATAATCTTCCTGTATTGAGTCACATCCACTAACTCTGATGAGTCATAAGCTAACAAATTCAGGTTGGAATCCATGGGTGTGGCCATGGCTTTGCATTCCAACATATCAAATCTTTTCAAAACATCCACTGCATACTTTCCCTGGTTGAGAAATATTCCTTCTGAGTTCTTCCATACTTACCTAGGAAGTAATGCATTAGACCAAGGTCTTTCATCTCAAATTCTTTACCGAGATTCTTCTTGCATTCTACAATATGTTTCTCATTCCCTGTCATAAATAGATCATCCACATACAGTAATAGTATGAGAAGTTCATCTTCTATAACCTTGAAGTAAAGGTTAGGATCGACCTTACTCTTGGCAAAGCCCATGCTTGTCAAGAAACTATCTATCCTTCCATACCAAGCTCTGTGAGCTTGCTTCAGGCCATACAGTGCCTTCTTCAACTTGCATATGTGAGTTCATCTGTCTTAAACCTCAAATCCTTATGTTTGTTCTAAGTATACTTCTTCTTCAATCACACCATTTAGGAAGGCTATTTTCACATCCATCTGATGTAAGTGCTTTTTCGTAATCAATTCCCTCTTTCCAAGAGAAACCTCTAGCCAAAAATGTAGCCTTGTACTTCTCTATACTTCCATCAGCTGTATGTTTTATATTGTATATCCATTTGGAGGATACTATACTCTTTCCTTCTGGTTTGGGAACTATAAACCACACATCGCTCTTCATTGTTGATTGATATTCTTTAGTCATTTATTCTGTACAACTTCTTCGTATTCGCAGGTTCTTGATCTACAAGATCACACATCAAAGATACATAGTTGGAAAATGTCTTGCGATTCTTACTTACCCTTGTGGAGCCTTCATGAGCTCCATATATTTCTGATTCTTGTATAATTTCTCTTTCCCAAGAAGGATTTCTCTTTTGTGATATCTCCATCGTAGGAGGTTCTTATCGTTCTGTCATATCATGTTCTTCAGGAGCTTCATATTCAGGGAGGAATGTAGTCTCTACATTTCTGAGTGGTGCATCTTCCTCATATACATATTCATGTTGGAATTTTTTGTATCTCTTGAGAGATTCTTCTTCATCAAATGTCACATCTCTAATGATTCCCATGTGATGGAATCAAGGAATGTAAATTCTGAATGCCTTGGATACTTCACAGTATCCAAAAAATATCCCCTTCTTTCCGGAAGGGTCCAACTTGGTTCTTTTCTATTTCTGTATATGAATATATACTAGACAACCAAATATTTTGAGGTGACTTACCTCAGGATTCTTTCCTGTGAACATCTCTTCTAGAGTCTTGAATCCAAGAGCACTGTGAGATATTCTATTCTATATGTAGACAGTAGTTCTTGCTGCTTCTTCCCGTAGATGCATCGGAATATCTTGATCATCCATCATTGTCTTCACTGCCTCCATGATGATTCCGTTCTTTTTTTCCGCAACACCATTCTGTTGAGGATTGTAGGGAGTGGTTAGTTCCCTCTTGATTTTGGTATCTTTATAGAAGGCTTCAAACTATTTCAAAGTATATTCTCCACCATTGTCTGATCAGAGTGTCTTGATTCTCTTATTTGAAAGATTCTCTATCAAGGCTTTGAATTCCTTGAATTTCTCAAACACTTCATTCTTTTCTTTCAAGAAGTATATCCAAATCTTTCTTGAATAGTCATCAATAAATGTAATATAATATTCAAAGCCATTTAAATATGTAAAGGACATTGGACCCCACACATCTAAATGAATCAATTCCAACGTACCTTTTGTTTTTGTTTCACTCTCCGGAAATGGATTCTTGATGTTCTTCCCTTTCGCACATCCATTGAAAATGCCTTCATGTTTGATCTTGAAGTCTGGTAGTCCTGTCACTACTTTGTTCACATGAGGTAGTGCCTTGTAATTGATGTGGGCAATCCTTTTATGCCATAGTTCACTAGGTTTAGTGGACGCATGAACAAGGGCTATTTTTGAATGTCCCTTGATTTTATACAAGCCTCCTTCTTCTTCACTGATACCAACTGCATCTTCAATTTTCTTTCCGTTGGGCCACATGAGTACTTAGCCATCTATGAATGCAACTCTGAATCCTTTCTTATCTAAAGCTATGATAGAAAGTAGATTCTTCTTTAGACCAGGTACATACAATACTTCTTTCATCTTCAGGGGATTTCCTGAATCAAGATTGTAGCTTGCTTCCCCAATTCCTTTGATCAGATATTGATAGTCATCTCCTAGAGATACTTTATGAGGAGAGTTATTTTCTTCAAGTCTTGACAGGTTTTTCTTTTGTCCCATCATGTTCTTTGAAGCACCACTATCAATAAGCCAAGTTTCCTCTATAGGTGTTATAGATCCAGAGAGTGCAGAGAATAGTACATACTCTTCTGCATCCTCTTCTCTTGCTTTCTTTCTTGGAGGTCCTTCCTCTTCTTCTTATTCATCCTCATATTTAGCTAGATGAGCATGATGTCTTTTTTTTTTTTTATCCTCTTCTTATATCCTTGTCTCTTCATAGGACAATTTCTGGCAATGTGTCCTATCTTATCATAATGAAAACATTGAAAGCCAGAGTAGTCCTTACTAGGAGGACTTTCTCTTGTTCTTTGTATTCTTTTGGGAGGTTGAGACTCCTTGTGGTTTCTCTTCTTGAATTTAGGTTGAATTCTTATTTTGGTATGAGTGGCTAGGGCCTGATCATATTCCTTTAGTAGAGCTTCTCTATTTTCCACTCTAGTCTCCTCTTGAATACAATCTTCCCATATAACATCAAACTTCAAGATTTCCTTCCTGGCACACACCATGTGGATGAATGAATCCCAGAGTCTAGTGAGACCATTGAGGGCAGTCATAGCCAACTCATCTTCATCAAGTTTGTCTATAATGGATTCTAGTTGTTTCTTGAACTGGGAGACCCTTATGAATTAGTCTTGGATGGATTCTCCATGACTCATCTTGGTGCTCTTCAGTTGAGATCTTAGATTCATCTTTCTGTTGATGTTTCTTCCTTCATATATTCTTGATAGGGCATCATACTTTTCTTTTGGAGTCTTCTTGGATGACACTTGAGGGATCAAGTGATCCTTGATAGAATCAGCAATAATCCTTTGTGCCCTAATCATATCCTTCTTGTGCTTCTCCTTAGCTTCAGCTTCTTAAGGTTCTACAACTTCATATTTGATATACTTATCAAGATCATTCTCTTGGAGAATGAGGCCAATCCTATATTTCCATGCTCACAAATTATCTATTCCTTCTAGTTTGTCCTCAAGCTTAGTGCTTGGTGCCATCTTGTCAGAAAGTCACAAAAAATTGAAATTCTGTGGAATGAGAAACTAAACTTACTAGGAGATGCTCTTGAATAAGGAAATTTGACTAGTGTGCTTGGTTTCTGGAGATCTCAAGTATTCACCTTTCAAATATGACTTGTGAGATTCAACACTACACCTTTTAACAGTTTTTTGTTGCAGTTGTCAAACTAGGGTTTGACTTTCCGAGAAATCTAGTCCTCCAAAAAATTCGATCCTGGGATCAGAAGATGCGCTCTGAGAGGGCACAACTTTCCATTGAATTAGTTTTCCAAAATTCAATTTTTTTTTTGAAACCCTAATTTCTTGTCGGAGAGAGAGAGAGAAGGATTTTTCTCTTGTGAAAGTTGTCATGATTCAGGTTACATCTGATACCATGTTAGAATTCCATATGATAAGCTAGATTATCAGCATTTAATTTCAATTTCATAAAAGAATATAGACAGGATCACTGAAAGAAACAGTATCACAAGGACAACATAGATTTATCATGGGAAAACCCTAATGGTAAAAACCCAGCAAAATATTCCTCAATATAGATGCCCCAAAAGTTAAAAGGTAAAACCAAAAACTGATCCTCCTCCTTCTCCAGCTAGAGGTCTTTCTCTCTCTCTCTCTCTCTCCTATGTGCTACACAAGTGAGTGTGTGTGTCTCAATTGAGAGGCGTATCACTCTATTTATATTCTTTCGTTCAGCTGACATTTAACCTAGTTATGTAGGCTCGAGTAAACTTAACTGAGTTATGCAGGCTCGAGTAGACATAACTGGGCTAACTTAATATAATAATATATTCCGGAGGGTACTAATGACCCGACTTACAATGGGGGGAAATTCCTCATGACTCTTAGTAATTCCCTTGATAGGAACATCGGGGTACAAATAAATACAAATGATTCTCCCGATAGGAACATCGGGTACCAATAAAATACATTTAGAATATTCTTCGAAGTTACAATAATTAAACACTTTAAGGCTGTAGTTTAATTGAAAGTAGGTGGAATAACCATCAATTAACTAATTTAGGGCGCTTAGTTCATGCAGTTCAATCCATATTTTCTCATTGATTGACGAAGGAAGCTCAATTAGTCTCCCTGATTGAAGGAGGATGATCAAGTTGATGATTCAGTCACATATTCAAGCCAATAACTTAGGATAAGTGATAAAATAGGCCAATTAGGACAAATAAACATGTGTGGGTTGGAGAATGACTCCAACACTTATCTTGAGGAAGGGTTTTCCCATGAAGTTTTCCTTATTTTATTAAGCAATATTTTATTCATTTAGATTATATGGGTAACTTTTGGCCTAGTTTCCAAGACCCAAGTTGTCCAAAGTTAGGATTAATGGGGGGTGTTATGATTAATTAATCCTCCTTTGTCCAATATAGTCTATTTGGTCATTTTCCTAACTTAGTAAGTTATTATAACTACACTAGAGTATGGGGGAAACACCTAAAGGTTATCTTCCACTTACTGCATGTGCATGCATGAATTTATGTGCGTCTGAGACCAATCCCTACATTCTAGGAGACCCCTTTGAGTGCCACTAGCATCCTCCTTCAGTTGGTTGTGGTAGGTAAGCAATTATGCTGAGTTATCCTCTAGTTACAATTAGTTAGATCACTATCAGTTAGCCTAGCGCCGTTTTTCCATGCATGTTGGGAGTGTGGCACCTTTTTTCCACCTACCTCATAAGTTAACTAATTGTAGACTGATTTAGACATTCAGATTTAAACTAGTGAGCTCCAGTTGTGAGTTTTCCACACTAAGTTAGCTAATTAACGGGTTAGAACTGATAGATTCGAATCCTATCCACATTATTTGAATTCTATTTATTGTAACACCATTGTATTACTAGTTAATGAATGAATATTAATGTTGTGATTATCTGAGGAATTCTTGTCCAATTTATCTGAAGTTTGTGGAATGAATTTCTTGGTCAATGTAAATTCTCTTTGATTATTCCACCGCATAATTCCGCATCCAATGAGTACCCACAATGCATACTTTTGACGGACCCCTCTACCCAAAAAACAAGAAATACCTGAAAATTTGTGATGATGACATCATAATCACATTTACATTTTTTTTAGGTATTTTTTGTTTTTGGGGTAGAGGGGTCTATCAAAACTATGCAGTGTGGGTACTCGTTGGATGCATAATCAAATTTCGCATCCAGCGAGCTCTCTCGATCGAAATTTGAGTAAAAAAACATGGATATATGTCAAAAATATGAACATAAAAAGTAGTTTTTTTCTTTTTTCCTCCAAAATTAATAAATATTGTTTTATTATTTTCCTTAGGAGACCCATTTTAGACCTCAAATTTCCTTTAATTCCACACCCCCCTATATATTCCCCAATCCTCTCTCTCTCTCTCTCTCTCACAAACACATGTCCCTTTTTCTCCCCCTACCACTAACACCACCCGTCCTCCACTCTCTCTCACTCCCAAACTCATCCAACTACACCTAACCCACACCCTCTATCTATTCCTCAACCCTCTCTCTCTCTCTCTCTCTCTCTCTCTCTCTCCCCAGCTCATCCAACTACAA